>VCCN01005673.1:432234-445961 GCA_006491835.1 Architeuthis dux | reverse complement strand
TAAATTAAGCATTTTTTATTACGTCATTAGAACATGAATGAAATTCTACTTTACTACGTCAGTTGCATGAATTATAATCTATTTTACTACATCAGTTGCATCCCTTAGTGTGAAAGAAAACATCTGCACATCGCTAATTATTATATGTGTGGATAATATAATCACTATTGGTAATCTACTAGGAAAATATTATTATTTTATTCCTCAGCTTCATGTATTCATTGACAAAATTTAAAATTTACTTAAGTAGCCTCTTTTTTACTTACCAAATGTAATTCAACATTGTAGATTATATAAGATATAAATATTGTATGAATAAATCAATTATTTATCTTTTCATTGACATTAAAACATGCACATGAGTATTTGAGCAATCATAAATGACTAAATCTGAGCAATCATAAATGACTAAATTTCCTTGAGAACCCCAGCTTATGGGACAGCGACGAAAGACACACAGACAACGGTCTATAACTAGCTTGTATGTCAGAGATTTGTTTTAAGGAAACAGCAGTTATCTGCTCTTGGATTTGATTTTATATAAACCTAATTTTCCTTCAGATATTATACTGAATTAAGCCTCTTTGGTTACATTCTAACATTGTAAGATAACCATGTCTTTTTTAGAAATACGAAGCATTATTTTTTTGTTACTATTTAGATTAAAATCTACTTTAGAAATAATTTTTCTTGCAAAATTTTACTTTGTAAAGAATCTAAATGTGTTTTTTCAAATTACTTTTTAACTCTGTCTTGTATTCTTTTTGTTATTACTATTATTATTGTGCTTTCTCCTGGTACTTTCACACCAATAGTATCTGGTAACTCTTGTTTTTAATACTCTGATAATTATTATTATTATTGCTACTATTGCTTTTTAACCGATTAATAGTACTTTTTCAGCAGAAGAGATAAACTCTAGCCTGATTTCAAATTAGATCAGAAGGGATTCAACTGAAATATATATATTTTGGTAAATGTTAAAATATTCTGTTTTTAAGTATATAATAACATGGGTGTCATTGTAACAGTCAAGATGTTGTATAAAGGGGTTTAAGCTCAAGTCAGCTTGGAATTAGAGTAACTTATTTACACTATATTTTTTTTACTATTATGCTTATTATATTTACTATTATTATAACTGATATTACTATTTAGATTTATAAGTGTCCGTGTGTGTGTGTGTGTGTGTGTGTGTGTGTGTGTGTGTGTGTGTGTGCATGTAATTTCAAGATATCAGGGCTGATTCCATTCAAATTTAATATATGCATGTGATCTGTGTTTTGACCAGATTTCTCCTACATGAACAATATAAAAGGCTCAATCAAAAAAAGGGGAAAATATGAGACATAAAATGATGATATCCCATGAAAGATAAATGCTGGCAGAATGACTGAGAGATACTTTAATTCTGACTATCCATTCGAATTGTGATATATACATCATTTTTAAAGATAATCACTCATCATCTGCAAAATGTTCAATGTATTGATCATATAAAGTCATCCAGATTTGAAGAAATGATGAAAAATGTAATTGTCTGAATAAAAAAAACTATGATTATTCAGAAAATTCAGACAGGAAGAAACTATGTTTCATAGATTTTACAAGTATGAAGGTACCAACTAACTTTTTTGGATTATAAGAATCAAACATAGAAGATGGGGTACCAGTTCCCAAAATTCCATTTTGCTTTGAGAATGGTTGAAATATGACCAATATGAAGTTAAAGATGTTTGTTTTTTCATTAAGTGTTTGAAAGACATCAATACCATATTTATCAGCCTATAAGATGCACTAAGAAAAGTGTTTTAATATTAAAAATGTATTTGATATAATGAATAGGAGGCCATCAGTGAAAACTTCAGCTATACAACCAAGGAATGGTAGAAAAACATGCATGCAGCAAACAACATTGATTGCTTTCTTTTAATTTTTATACCTGTACAGTTTGCTTGTATAACTCTAATTTGAGGTCTTGGTAGAAATTGTGTAAGGAATTATGGTGAAAATAACTCCTTTTTTTTGTTGTGTGAAGGACATTATTAATGCAAATAAAATTGCTTGTAAACTGTTTCATTCTGCATCATTTACCAAATGATTTTTCAAAAATCCCAGATAAAACACTCTGTTATAAAAACAAAAAAAACATTTTCACACTGTTAATGTTTTATTCATAAAAGGTTGGAAACATAACAAATACATTGCTCAACAAAAATGCCTTCCCTGAGCTTTACTCTACATTAACTGTTGCTCATATATATATAGTTTGTTTTGTCCAGAATGGAAACGATGCTTCTGTCAGTAAGAAGGCTATTTCTTCAACTTATCAGATTGTTTCCATGAGTTCTGACCTATGAACTGGAATTTAGGTCTTTATTATATTATGCTAATAATAGTCATTACATTTTTTAAGTTTTTTGATCAGCAATACCAAACTAAATATTTTCTCAATTTATTCTAGTCTAGCACAATCTTTCTGGTCAGTTATAGACTGTATATAATTTATTTTCTCTATAAAATCTAAACCAAGAGGTTTGAGGTTCATTGGTCCATAAGCAGATCATGTGTTTTCTTCTTTTTTTTCTGGACTAATTTCCTCATCTTTGTAGTATATTTTTCTTTTATATTACACCCAAAGAAAGCTGGAAGGTTGCGACTGTTGTATTTTGGAATGTCAACACTTGCACTTCCCCTCATGCACATCACATCCGATGTCTGTACTTCAGTGTTCTTAGCATGGTCCTTTCTGACCTACATGCTAAACCCATAACCATCCAGTGATTTGTGTCAATCTCCATAACAATGCCATTTTTGAGT
Organism: Architeuthis dux; assembly: GCA_006491835.1. Lineage (NCBI taxonomy): Eukaryota > Metazoa > Mollusca > Cephalopoda > Oegopsida > Architeuthidae > Architeuthis > Architeuthis dux. The sequence continues at coordinate 443,141 of VCCN01005673.1, read as the reverse complement.
CATATATTTGGAACTCCAAATTCAACATTTGTTCCCTCCTGATTAGTGGCTACCATTTGCTATTAATGTCTATACTTGGTCTGCAGATTGAATCATTTGAGTGCAGTATGTATGTGGATTCTTTCAACCTTCCTATTCTCCAATGAACAAGAATACATTCTACCGTGGATCATTGGGTCTAACTATTATTTCGACTTCATTCTATAAAGGTTAGTGTGCCCCCCTCTGCCATGTATGAGATGGAAAGTGCATGCCCTCTCAGAGCAAGTTTCAACGCCTGAAGAAAGCCAAAAGGTACAGCATATGAAACATTGTGATAAAAAGCAACAATGATTAAAACACCTCATCTAAAATAATTGAGACAAGATCAATTTTTTAGTAATAAACCCTATCAGGTAGCACATCTTGAAAGCAAACATTGATTCATAGAAAAAGCAATAAATCTGTAACTTTTTTTGAAAATTATTTTTTAAATTATGAAAGTTCATTGAAGAATAAAGTGTTGCATAAAACCATCCTTGATTTTCTGCCACTAATCAAAGTATTCTTTGTAGTTTATAAATATCTATACACCAGCATTAAAACACAAGATCCTTGAAATAATTTGAAAATACTATGTGCATATTCTCATTTAGCCTATACAGTTTGAACCTCACTTGAACCTGATAGCTAGGTTTTTTGGAACAGTGATTTGAATCTGGTGCTCATGTAGGTATGAACAAAAACGTTAATCCGGCAACTGCCTGGTCCCAAGCCTGCTGGATTAGTGAGTTTCAACCTGTATTAAAAGTTTAATTTTTGTAATTTTTATAAATTTAAAGTCACATCATTGACTTGGTAAGTAAAATTGGAAGCTTACAACTGAATTGTTTAATTCATAACTCACAAACATTAAACCTTTAATATAGGTTGAACCTCACTAATCCAGCAAGCTTGGGATCAGACAGGTGTCGGATTAATGTTTTACTTTTACTTTCAACAAAAGTCAGTTTAATGATCAAGATTTGTTCGTCCAATAAAATATTACACATTAACTAATATTACCCTAAGCGTAACTGGTTCGAGTTCGAGCCTATAATGAGGACAGAACCTTTGTGATATGTATCCACGATAGAATGTATTTTTGTATAATTTTAAAATAACCATAGCAGTTGGAACTGTACTTTCGCAATAAAGGGAAGACAAATCTATATTTGTGATGGCAAAATCTCGAGTTACTCCCCTTGAACGTGCCAGATTCAGGACAATGTTTTTATTGATGAGCTACAATGATATGACTTTTAAAGATTTTTTTTGGTATACGCTGTATACGCTTACGATGCACTAAATTAATGAGATACATTTTTGCTCTAACTTAATGATCCTATAGTGTTTATATAGCTTCGGGTTTTGGCAAAGTTTTAGTAGAATAGACTAAAATGGTACTTGAAGAACTATTTCTGAAATATTGCTGGATTTAAGGCTTGAAAATTTAGTCAGATATATATCAAATATATTTACCTGCATAAAAAGTGTTTTGGTTTTTATTCGAAACATGAGTATCTTCATTCGAATTATATGAACTTCCAATGAATATGTAATGATTTTTATTTTTTATGATTATTTAAAAGTGGTATGTTACAATACATCACCCAATAATAATAAAGATTGATTTATAAAAAAGAATTTTTGTTTTAAAATAAAGACAAATGAAAAGTAAGCTTCCAAGTTGGGAGGACGCTGATAAGTCAAAACTGTAATTAATTATTTTGGATACAGATATGCTAATAAAATACAGGAAAATCATTTTCTTCATAATATCACAAGCGGGGAGCAAGGCAAGTATCTCCTTGATTCTTGATGAAATTCATAAACAATCATATTTTTTATAGTTTTGAGAAAGGTCATTAACGTTCAAATAAGTGTTGCCTCCTTTGAAGTTAATAACTTTTGTTTTCCCCATCATATTCAGATATTACATCTAAGGAAGGCCGAGGAATGGATCGACTGAAACGTTATGTTAACAACACAAACAACAAGAAGGAGTCCGAAGAACTATTTGAATAAACTATCATGTTTTGATTCTTGTGTGATAGGTTTTTATTTGTAGGATTATCTTCTTTAAAAAGAATGTGCACAGGTAAGAAAAATATTCATATCGTAATGAAAATGTATTTTATGTAAATAAATAATTGTCCTTTTTTATTTTTTTCAAATTAAGTTTTTAAAAACTATTGTAGCAATGTTTTCTTTAAACAAGTCTTTCATATTTTAAATAAAAATCATTACATATTCATTGGAAGTTCTTATAATTTGTTCCAATAAAAAAAAAACAAGTTTTATGCAGTGGAATATATTTGATATATATCACACACACACATAGACACACACAAACACAAACACACACACACACACAGACACACAGACACATAGACACAGACATACACACAAACACACAGCTCCCCACTACACACACATAGAAACACACATTTCCTACCACTCACCTCAAAGTACTATAAATCAGAAACACACATTTTCCACTCACCTCAAAGTACTATAAATCAGATGTTATCCACACAGACAATCTCCCAGACCAGCCAGCATCAGCTTTGAAGCTCTGAGTCACCTAAAATCATCCATCATCCATCATCTAGCTCCCCCCACCACACATTGACCCTAGAAAAGTAACTCCCAGACCTGTAGCATAGCTCCCCCCACCACACATTGACCCCACCCAGAAAACCAGAAATCTGTAGCATAAATAGACAGCAGTTTCGAGCCACCACATATGAGATGGGTGGCAAACACAAACACAGCACACACATCCAGGATCGCTAGATGCAGACCACACGGATATCTGCAGGACTTCTGCCATGTTCAACTTTCTTCTGAAGACGTCGCTAGCCCCGACGAAATGCATTAAGATGTATCCTCGTGATAATAAACATGTTTGAGATGTAACAAGCTTTCTCACTCTTTTTCCTTTTCCACATTGTCTAACCATACCCATCATTCTGTCGGATTCCCTCACATCCACAATATAACATATCTGACTAAAAAAGCCTTAAATCCAGCAATATTTCAGAAATAATTCTTCAAGTACCATTTTAGTCTATTCAACTAAAAATTTTATAAAAAAGAGGAAAACCCTTTCGTTATATATAAAAGTCTTTATTGTTGATGCTTGTTACTTTTATTGGACCCAAATTTGACTCGTGCCAAAGGGTCACTTTTTCTGTTACGCTGGGTGACGTCAATTGTCTTAATTAAATTCAAACTACGTATATGAGCCCTTTTTTTGACAAAATAAATAAATACATAGTTTTAATTTAATTTGTCAAAAAAAAGGGCTCAATGTAGGGAAAGTGGTCCTGATTGTAAATTGTAAAGATTCACACACTCGCTTGATGTTAAAAATGGTGCACAACTTTTGCGCAGTTTTTAACATCGAGTGATAGAGGGTGTGGAAAATTCATGAATGAAAAACAGTAGTTAAAACATAAATTTTAGTGTTTTTGCTTTGAATGAATTAAATTGTTTATATCTGTAGTAAGAATCATATAATAATTAATGTATAGCTGACGACACCCGGTGTAACAGAAAAAAATGACCTTTTGGAATAAGTCAAATTTTGGTCTTGTTACCCAAATAATATTGAAATATCCATAACATAACATAAATATCCATAATCCATAATGCTGAGTAAGTATCATGAGTTATTCCCCTTGGATGAGTTCTTGTCCACTTCCGCTGGGGGGCGCTGTTTTACATTCTGGTCAACGAGCAGCCAGATATTGCATTGTGTTATTAGTAGAAAGGAGATAGCTCGAAAGGACACACGTGTATTGTTGACCATGGTCATTATTTGAATAAAGGACCTGTAAGTAAATCTTTTGTTGCATCTTTAATCTGTTAATATCTGTCATTAAACCAAGCTTACACATAACATTTGAACACCTTAAAGGTAACAAGCGCCTTATTTTTAAATTAAAGTTGTTTTTTTACTTTCTGTGAAACTTCTTGTCTCAAGCAGATATTTTTATATTTTAAAAAGCTGTCATATAAAGTCGTTTTCAATTTAAATATCAGTTCTTATTGGCAAATTATACTGTAACTGTAAGGTGGGTGTAATGACAGATATTAACAGATTAAAAATGCAAACAGAAGAGGTACTCACAGATCCTTAATGGGTACATATTTACAATGACCACGGCCAACGACACCCACGTCTGTCTTCTCCGATCTCCTCCTAAAACCAATATGGCTGCTCGTACGGCAGAACGTAAAACAGTGCCCCCTTACCGGAAGTTGGTAAGTGCTCTTCTGCCTAAGGGGAATAACTCAAAATACTTAGATATTAACAGATTAAAAAATGCAAACATAAGACGTACTCACAGATCCTTTATTCATACAATGACTGCGGTCAACGATACACACATGTGTCTTCTCCGATCTCCTAATAACAATATAGCTGCTCATCCACCAGAACGTAAAACAGCGCCCCCCCCCTTACCAGAAGTTGATAAGTTCTCTCCTGCCTAAGTGGAATAACTCAAGATACTTACTTAACAGTAACAATATGTTTCAATTTAGGAAACAAAGATTTTTTTTCTTATTCAGTCTTTTTTTAAATTATTCACTTGGAAGATGAACGATTTGGTAAAAGGATTTTTTAAAGATTAGCACGCAGTAATAAGCCTACCAGATTGAAAACTCCAACTTCATTCCAGTACCTTACCATGCCTTTAAACTATTTACATACAAATTCTATCTAATCTGAGTAGTCCATCCATAACATTATAACACCTTTAATTGTGTATGCCGATTAGTAGGGCTGACCATGATCATATACAAATAATAGCAATAGGATACAACTGACACTAATTTAGTACACACGAATAAAGCTTTTAGAAGCATAAATTGAATGTTAATTATAGATAATATAGATTTATTTTATGCAACTTTCATTCAACAAATCAAATATTAATCACTGCCACCCACAACACTGGTTTATTGCTGGGTTTAAGTTATTCTTGTGTTCTAACATTTATATGTATCTATGTATCTATCTATGTATCTGGACTTTGCCCAGCCCTAACCATTCATAGTAGAAACTTGAAATGTTGCACACATGAGAAACAGTGAGGGTTTACTCCCCTGAATTAGGTGAGGATTGTTCTTGTTATAAAATAAAATTTTGTTAATATCTAAGATTTGTCAATTTGGCTCAGTCAGTAAGACACCCGGCTAGCAATCACTAGGTTTTTAAGTTCAACTCACGGTAGGAGAATGGGGATTTTACATATCAGTTTATACCCCAAATTTTGGTGAGGATTGTTCTTCTTGTTATTGTTTTTGTTAGGGTAGGAAAACAAGTTCAATTCCTGACTTTGTCCTGATGTTTGACAATACAGGTGCTTAGTTGTACTATGAGGAGAAATTATATATAGAAAACCTTAAATTATTAGTTTAATGCAAAAGTTTCCAGTATTTCTTTGCCCAAATGTTTTCTTCAGATAAATTCATAGCGTCATTATTGACTCATCAAAGTATTTTCTCTAGCTTTCCATGGTCTTATGCCACCTTTCAGGTAAACTGTGTATTCCATTACAAAAGAACAATTCTAGTTTTGATTCATTTAATTCTTTGAGGAATTCTTCAATCCCTTGAATTTGTTGGAACCACTGACCAGACAAGTAGTGTTGTATGGAGCAAAACAGGTGATAGTCTGAAGGTGAACAGTCTGGAGAATACACAGCATGTGGTAGAACTTCCCATCCTAGCTCTATGATCATTTGCTGCATCACAGCTAAAATATAAAGATGGACATTGTCACGCAGCAAAATTACAGGTCAACTTCCTGGCTCAGAAAAAAGTCTTCTCTGTTCTACTTCTGAAGCATCATTCAAATGAGCCATTTGCTCACTGCGACATTGTGGAGTAACAGTTTGTAATAAAGAATTCTCTTTGAATCACACTAAACAAGAACCTTTTCCTCCAAGATTCCATTGAGGTTAAGGTGTTGAAGGCTCTTCTAGATCTTCCAATGATTTTCTTTGTTTGGGATTTTCATAATGAATCCAGTTTTTACTGCCGCCGACTCTCTTGTCCAAAATAACTTTTTCTGTGTCAAGCAAGAAGTGTTCAAATGCTGACTGGTTCCTTTCTGAGGGTTCATGTGGAACCCACTTCCCAGCTTCTGAATTTTCCCTAAGGTTTGTAAATGATGCACTACAGTTGATGATTCAACTCTAATTTCTGTTCAAGTTCACTTGTTTGAGCTGCATCACCCTGTAATTTTTATATAATTATGTGTATATGTATGCTTAATATCAATAAACACACCAAAGCAAGCTACCCAACAGCCCCCATTAACGAGCCCCGTTTCCAGTCCCAGAAACAAGGGCCCAGATGTGGGAGCTGGATCAGCCTTTTTTTGACCACAGGGGATTGCCCTGGACACACGTCTTTTCGTTTTTCTCTTCTTTTTCTAAACACAGCTAAATACAGTTCAAACCAAATGCATTTAATCAACACAGCTAAAAACAGAAACTAAACAAACAAATAACCAACCAACCAATAATCCATTGGTTTTTAAGTTCTGAGGTTTTCCAGAGTGCTCTTTGCCCTTGAGTTCAGATTCTGCTCTTTTAAACTTTTCAAACCATTCCTGACACATGCTTGCACCCACATAATCCTTAGCATAAGCTTCAGTGATCAATTATCTTGCTTCTGCTGTAGACATTGTACAAAAGATCACACTGGGAACATTTTGCACTAACCCAATAGCCTAACCTAATATATTACACTAACCCAATAGCCTAACCTAATATATTGCACTATCCCAATAGTTTAACCTAGTATATTGCACTAACCCAATAGCCTAACTTAATATATTGCACTAACCCAATAGCCTAATCTAATATATTGCACTAACCTAATAGCCTAACCTAATATATTGCACTAACCCAATAGCCTAACCTAATATATTAAATATAAGGATGTACAATCCTGGTTGCTCCAGAGTCAAACTGGTGTATTTCTACTATACATTTTAATACTTTGTAAGACTTATCAGTTTGGCACAGTGGTAAGATGTCTGCTTTGAGATCATTTGATTTTGAGTTCAAATCATGGAAGGTTACTGTTGATTTTATATATCTGTTTTTTGGTAAGGGTTGTTCTTGTTGTTCTTGTTACATAGGAAACTCTGACTGTTGTCCTGGAGTTTGACAAAAACATTTTACACTATTAACCTTACATCTGTGGAAACCTAAGTTAAACAAAGTGAATTAATGGCTAAGTGAATTATTTTCCATTTAAAATTTAATCTACAAATTAATTGTAGCGAAGAAGTGGAAACAGACTTTCCCAGAGCAAAAAGACTATGCGTGGCGTGCTGCCAATCTTGTGGAAGGTCCAAGAATCAAAAGTCAAAAGAATGAGCCATCGACAGATATAAATGAGGCAGCGACGTCAGTTGCTTCTAGACTTGCCTACCTATGTTGGAGTTGTACTTGGAGTTGTATGTTGATGGTGACAACAGTGAATTATGTTGGTAGCGTCTCGTGTTAAGTAAGTATCATGAGTTATTCCCCTTATGCAGAAGAGTTATTATCCACTTCCGCTAAGGGGCGCTGTTCTGGTCCATGAGCAGCCATATTGCATTGTGTTATTAGTAGATCAGAGAGATGGAGAACACACGTGTGTGTGTCGTGACCGCGGTCATTTTATGAATAAAGGACCTGTAAGTACATCTTCTGATTACATTTTTAATCTGTTAATATCTGTCATTATACCAACCTTACATCTCAGATTTCATGACAGTGATGATAGTTTACTGGTGATAAGCAAGAAGGTGTCCCTTGAAGGTTTCATTCCGGTGCTGCAACTTTGATGTTCCGTTTGACTTATTGCATCGAGCTGTGTCAGTGTTTTTCTCCACCTCCTTGGAAAATACATTAATGCATATGAAATTTAATGATATGGGTTTCCTTAAAAAAAATAGTATTCCTGACTGCTACTGTGAGGAAGATTCTTTCACTTAGGGAAATATATTTAATTTGTTAAAATATAGAAACACAGCAAATTTGAAAGTTAATAATTCATCATAGGAAAAAGACTTTCTAAATATTTATAAAATATAACTTTATGGTAAATTCCATAAGATCTTTACCTAATTCTAGACATGGTGCAAATGAGCATATAGTTTTTGTATTCATTTTTAGATCAGACCCTCATCCCATGTCTTTTTAAAACTATTCTAAATCCACTAAATGCAACTAACTGCAGAATAAATTTTTAAATAATAATAGAAGAATTAAAAATTCAAATCATCCTTTCTTGAACCTCAGCAGATTATTAATTTGGGGAAGGATACAATAAAATATGAGGAGAATAATTACACTGGGAAACTTTTTAAAACTTTTTTTTGTTCCTGGTTAATAAGTATTATTTTCTGAATGATTATGTCTAAAAAAAACTGTTACAGCCGACTGTCCGAAATGGCTCCATCCCATGAAATAGGAAACTTAGGCTTTCTATTTTTCTGCCGACGTCACAGCCCAGCTCCTGCTGATGATGGCTCTATAAATAACAGGCTCAAATCCTTAACTTTACCATCACCACTTCATTTTTTCGGTCCGTGTCCTGCAAAATCCTGCACATAAAACCTTTGTTATTGCAGCTTACTTTCTCTCTAATCCATCGTGCCTGGCGAAAACTCCCTCCTTTCCAGCACGACTTCACCTTTCACTATAATATGCACCAGCCCTTTTAAGGGCTACATAGAAAATCCCACATTCTACATCCAATTCTCATCAACATCCATCAACACCCATCGTACATCCATCACAACCAGTACATAGCTTACCAACCACCGGGCCTTCTAACATTTAAAAAAAGTATAGAAAATGGATATTATTCCCTTCAAACTTTGCTTTTGTAATCAGAACATTGATATGCTTAGGGAAGGTAATTGAAGGCTGCAAATTCCTTATCTAGAGCTGTGACAAATTGTTTCATAAGTCCTAATTTTATGTGCAGTGGTAGCATCAACACCTTCCGGGAGGTCAACCAGTAGCTCCCACGTGTCGTTGTTCATCCCCACATAGAATTTGGGTAGTTGTGGACAGTCCCAAAAGGCAAAGTCCCTAAAGGCAAAGATAGCAGGGAAACTTTGTAAAACTGCCTTGGTGACCCATCAGGAATGCTACCATTTTAAAGTATCCAATGACTTCCAAGATGCACTCATCCTACTACAAGGCATCCAGCAAGGTCTTAACACTGTTGTATTGCAGGTGAAATGAGGTGCCCAGAGTTTGTCTTGATTCCCGATAGGCATGGCAAAATATCCCTTGTAGGCTTCACACAGATGCTGCCATGGAGTAGTGTCAGAGACAAAGGTCAAAGCCAGTGTCTTCATCAGACCACAGATAAAGAAGATCCTGAAATTCAAGGAATTTCACAAGAAGTTCACTAGGAAGGAGAAATCTGCTTAGTACAGCTTCCAGGGCAATCACAAGACCGAAAACTATGTGGTGCTGATTGAGACTAGGGTTAAGAACTATGGTGAAATGGTCTGCAGGCAGTCCCTCAAAATCCATATCCTTGACACTCATCTTGATAAATTCAAGGAGGACATGGAAGTGTATTTGGAAGAGCAAGGCAAGCACTTTCACCAGGATATACTGGACTTTGAACAGTGTGACCAAGGAACATATAACGAGAACATTATTGGAGATTATATTTTGGGGGCTGGTTCATGAAAGTGAATTACAGTACTATTTTTAAAGTTGGAAAAACTTCTCACTTCTAAATCTTTTGTGATGGCTTTTGTTTAACATTAGTGTACATACATGATAATTCAGGTGTTTTTAAAATGTGAATAAAGATATGCAAATTCACCCATTGTACAATTCAAAATATCACTGTCCTGGTCATAAAAGTAAAGTTTAAAGGGAATAATAGCCATTTTCTATACTTTTTACACATAAGTAATTAGAAAATAACACTCAATATTTAGGAACAAAAATCGCATTGCACAGTGTTATCTTATATATATTTCGACAAAGACCTTTCCCATCTCCTTCCATAACGACCACGACTGCGCTGACCCCTGACATGTCTTACTGGCAAACTTTTCTATCTCATCCCTCCATCTTGTGTCAAGTCTTTTCCTACTGCGTTTACTGCTTGTTTTTTGAAAATTCAACTTTTTAGTGATCAACACACCTGTCAAGTCTCACGCATTTTGCGTGAGACTCACACTCACGGTCTCACGCATTAATGGAAAATTCTCACACATTTTATAAAAAGTCTAAAATTGTCACTCATTTTATGAAAGGTGATAAATTTTATAAAAAGTAAATTTTTATAAAAGTTTTAATTTTTTGGTTAGTGATTTTAACCAATTAAACGTGCCCGGAAATGCTACCACAGGACTGTGATTTGCTGCGGGTACTATCTGCCACACGCCGAAAGGGTCTATTCATTCCATTCGCACACATGCTCGGAGTAACATCACAAGTTCAACAATGAGTATTGAAAACTTTTACACCGGCTGTCCGCCAAAGAAAATGAAATTGAATGAATCTATGACTTACGATTCTCACTCATTTTCAACATTGAAACTTGACAGGTATGGATCAATGCCCAACAAAAGGTGAGAGAAGTAACTTATTCATATCATCACTTTTTCCAAATTTTGAATTGATCACCCCCAACACGGCATGCTGCCAAAGGATGACGGTTTCTATTGAGTGACTAACCAGACCTGTTAATTGATGTTCATTGTCTAGTTAGATTTCTTTGTTTTATGACCAAAGGTCTAATTACCAATTGGCCAAGCAAAGTTGAACAATGGTAGTAAGGTTCCTAGATCATAGTTGTTTCTGTTGGAGTTTCATTTTCCTTGGCAGAAGGCAGCG
>VCCN01005673.1:309522-320504 GCA_006491835.1 Architeuthis dux | reverse complement strand
CAGCAATAAACCAGTGCTGTGGGTAGCAGTGATTAATAAATCCAGCAATAAACAAGTGCTGTAGGTCGCAGTGATTAATAAATCCAGCAATACCAGTGCTGTGGGTCGCAGTGATTAATAAATCTAGCAATAAACAAGTGCTGTAGGTCGCAGTGATTAATAAACCCAGCAATAAACCAGTGTTGTGAGTAGAAGTGATTAATATGTAAAGATTTTTTTTAATCGAAAAAAGTAATTAATAGAGAAAAAGTGACAGGATTTCATCCACTGTTTATGGCCACAAAAGATGAAAATAATATTAAAGAAGTTTGTCATAATCATTTTAATACATGATAATAGTTATATGAATAAATAAATGTCTATTGTCCATTTATTTGACAAGAATTCTAATGTCACATCAAATCATGAGTTTTGTCATTGTGTATTGTCTTACTGACGTAATCACTATGAAAGTTGTTCATTATGAAACACATCAAAAGTAGTTTTCAAGTTTTCTATTTCTAGCTGTGATTCTTGTCACAGCCGTTTACCATTAACTGTTCCCAATTTCGTTTTGCCCAGTGCTGATTTGTACGGTTTTTAAACTTTTATTCAACCTCAAACATTGATGCGCTATTCGAACAGTAATTTTGTATTGCCTACTATTTCCAGCTAAAAGGCTCTGTACAATTCTAAAGTGATAAGAGGATTCCTTCCGTATATCATAGTTTAATAGAACTTTGCCAATGTCTACAGTTGGTTATAGATTTTTTTTTCTGATGAGTGAAATTTTAAACAAATGTTATGATATATTACCACAAGAGGTCATTTTACAGGCTAACACCTGTGCAGAAGTGGAAGTGACCCGGGGACCTTAGGAAATATGTACATGTGTGGGTGTCCAAAAAACAGGATGTGGAAACTGGAAATGACACCAGCATGGGCGTTCGAAACCCTATAAAGCTCAGAGCCGAGGAGGAAGCAGAAGAGACGGAGAAAACTCTCAGAGGGAAGAGACCTAGGCAGACTGCCTAGGGCTGGGAAGACATAAGACCAAGTTCCCCTGTTGGGAACGGTCTCTCGGCACCCATCATCTCTCTCCCACTCTTCATTCTCCGGCCGACAAAATGTATCTTAAGAAATAAAAATATAGTTTTTGAGTCTTTCCTTCCTTTCTCGCCGAGTTCAGCATTTCCTCCCGCAGATGAGCAACCCATGACGAGACGACGGCAGAACAGTGTAAAGGGGTATACAACACAAAGATTTGTTATTGATTTTTCTCTGTTTAACTGTTTTAACTTTTGAAGAATAATTGTTACAACTGTACACTTGGAATAAAAGTTCTAATGATTTTGATAAGTAATGTCCGATTTTCTTGAAGTGCTGCGTGAACTAGTAGATATCAGTGGTAAACAATGGTTCTTAAAATGGGTTTTTGCTTAGTGAATAACAAAGTAATTGATAGGTCTTTTGTATAAGAGGGTTGATCCGCTCATCACTGTCACTGAGCAAAACATTGTAAACTCAAATTTCAATTTATCATTAGTATAGAAACTGAACATTGTTTTGCCAAATATATGATAATTCTTTATCCCGTAACCACAGAAAAATAGGATGATTATTTTCCTGCCAAATCAGGTATACTACAAATTATCTAATTCAAACTATTGACCTTCAAGAGGACCAACCCAACTCTTCACCTACAGAGAAACCACGAGATTATGCAGATATCACATTTATGTTATTTCCATATAGATATACATGTAAGTAAGAATGTAGATATTAGTTACATATTTCTTGTGTTCCATTTATCATTTGTTGAAGTTATGATTTGAATATCACTAAATAGCTATAAGACAGAATTATTCATCCAACCAACAGTGTATTTATTGTATCTGATATCAACATTTGAATATGTCAATGTAACAATAATGGTATTCATTACTGCAAAGATTCATCTTTTTCCAACACTATTTACCATTTGAATATAATGAAACAACAATGCCAATTCAGTGTCTATTCAAAATCAACCATGCACAGTTAATCAATATGACAGATAAAATATTTCAAAATGAACAATAATATTAGTAATATATAATAATAGCAAAAACGATATTCATATATTGATATGCAATTAAAACACTGATAATGATAACAAATTGTAAATTATTTATAATAATACTAGCAACAACAATGATTACAATATTCAACATATTTTAATATTGATGTTCAATAGATTTTCTATAAAAGTTCATTCACCAATGTGAGCATCACAGCTAATTATGGTCTATAGATTCTATTGAACATCACTATTAAAATATGTTGATATTGTAATCATTGTCCGAAAGTAGAGCGATCCCATAAAACCCCTTAGTAAGCCGAAATGGCGTAAAGCGAAGAAGCATTTACAATAAATTTATATGGTAAAGATTTTTGAGTGTTCCCAGATCCCAAACATGATATTAGGCTATTTATCGTTAACTGCGAAATAAAATGACGCATAACGATAGGTTGGTTTCTAATAATAGGTAATATATAAATAAATACTAATGAGAGGAAGAAAAAAAAACAAATTTACACAGGCGTGGTTGAGATGAGGCACTCAGCAGAAATTTCTGGTGTGGTATTATACTAGTAATATATAATAATAGCAAAAATGATATTCATATATTGATATCATTATAATTATCATATTCTGTTGATTGGATATAAAATTATCCATCATTTGATTTCATACTGTCGACATAAGAGAGCCGCATTATATTCGTGCCTAAAATCAGAACGTGAGAATGGAGAAGCCAACAAAGTGTAGGATAAAAGACTCCTGTCTAACATCTGATCTTCGTTAGTTCAGTCGGTAGAACAGCACCGCGTATAGGTGGCTTCCAAGGTGGACGCGGGTTCGATCCCCGCATGAAGTTCGTTTCTTTATTCACATTTACGATTTATGCCGCTCGATATATTGATATGCAATTAAAACAATGATAATGATAACAAATTGTAAATTACTTATAATAATACTAGCAACAACAATGATTACATTATCAACATATTTTAATATTGATGTTCAATAGATTCTATAGACCATAATTACCTTTGATGCTCACATTGGTGAATGAACTTTTATAGAAAATCTATTGAACATCAATATTAAAATACACAAGACAGAAAAATTTGGCAGAGTTTAGAACAATCTAGGTCGTCATGGAAGGAAATGGGAAAGTCCTTTGTCCAGCAGTGGACTTATAATGAATGATGATGACGACGACTGTCAACTTTCTTTCAGTTTTCAAGTTGGTCTGCACGTACAGGCCACACCAATGAGGCTAGAGGGCTGAAAATTTCAACATGTTTTTTTTTGTTGAAAATTCCACCCGTAAATAGGTTTTTACTGGGGCGGGGGGAGGGGATCAATTTGCAATGTAAGTTTACACTAGTTTGTGTCCGCTTGTTTTTTTTAAAATTCAGACTTTTTTAGTGATCACTGCCCAACAAAATCTGAGAGAAGTAACTTATTCATTAATCACCCCTTTTCCCAACACAGCATATATGGGCGGCGGTGATTCATAATTTCCCTTGGAATACTAGTTTCTTCATATTTTTCAGACTTGCTCTCTTGGTTATTTTTATATTTCTAATATTTACAAAGCTTTAGTATGACACAAGACCAAATGAGGGTAGGAAGATTGTGTAATACCAATTTCCCAAGTGGCAAGGCTTTGCCTGCCTTGATAATCAGCATTCAAAATCCTAGTTTTTACCAGGAATCAAATGCTGACCACTTGCACCTAAACAAAAGTAATGTATTCATTGATCACCCTTTTTTCCAATTTTGTAATTGATCACCCTGAATGCTGCCAAAAGACATTGGTCATGTGATGGCTTCTATTGTCATTGTTATTATTATTATTCAATATATTTCATGCATATGCATGTTCACCCCATGTGTCTGGTTGTTAATGCTGGAGATTAGGTGACAACAAGTCTCCCCAAAGCAACAGCACTTTCCTCAGTATCTGGACATCCTCACATTTTTAATTCATTCAATCTTGATTCCAGCATTTTTAGCCCAATTCAAAATGTGGACACTATTATGGGCTCAACCCTAACCTTCATCTTCCACAGTTTTCTCAGATCCTTAGCAAGGTCCTGGTATTTTTCCTATTTTTGACTTTCTTTTATTTTCACCCTGTTGTCTCCTGGTACAAATATGTCCACTATCTGGCAGGTCCTCTTTTCCTTGTTTGCAACTCTCAAGATCTGGTCATCTTTCTTGGATGGGGTGATCAGTCTGGATCTCAAAGTCCCAGAGTATCTTTTTATTTTCTAAAACAGCCTCTGGTTTGTGCTGATACCATTATTTTACATGTTTGACCCAATAAATTTGCACAATTCCAAGTGTATCACTGTTCCTACTCTGTCATGCCTATTTTTGTATTGATTCTGAGCCAACTTGCTGCATCCACTTATGATGTGGTTTACCATCTCATCTTTTTCTCCATAAGGATGACATTTACTTTTTTGTTTTAGTTTTGTCTATTTTTGCTTTGATATAATTAGTTCTGGGCTGCAATGACAAGAGATTCTGTTTCTCTTTTCAGGTGTCCTCTTGAAATTTCCCTCTATCATTTCAGACAGATTTGATAAGATTGAAATTACTCCAGTCCCTGTCTCAATTTCATTGGGGAAAAAAGAATAATGATTCAACTGTGATTAATAAACTTTAATATAAAGATAACCATCACAAATAAATGGGCGTGGCAGAGTGTTGTGGTGGGGGCAAGGGGTAGTACAAAAAAGCACACGTGAGTTAGAGTAAGTGTTAGCTTTAAAAGTCTCCACAAGTCATGGGTCATTATATAGGGCTAGAAGGGCTTGTTTCAACATGTGGGGATGCTATGCGCTGATTGGCTGAGAGAATGCAAGGACAATTTTTAATTTTGGGTGGTGATTTCAGTTAGCCAATTAGCCACTGACCACTGGGGCGGAAGGTCAGGGACAGTGCTACTGCCACTAAGATGAGCAGCAGTTGACGAAGGCCAGGGACGATGAAGGAAGCCCACAGGTGAAGAGAGAAAGGAAGGACAAAGTTTAAAGGTAGCAGATAGTAATTCATTTTGTTGTTTTCACATTTTGATCCGGCAGTTTAAACAAACTGGAAATAAATAAAATATTTTCTTTCCCCTATTTTTCGCATTGTCTCCCTTATTTAGACATGACCAACCTTCCCACTTTCAGTTGTGACTTGCAGATCTGGCTGACTTGAACAAGAACCAATGATCGTTGATAACAGGATGGGCTGGGTCTTCTACAAAAGCATTTTGAAGGTGTGTTGTATAGGCAAGGGAAAATTTGTTGGATCCAGGAAAGAAAGAAGACTCGAAAGTTGTTTGTAAAAATATGTGAACATACTTTTATTTGTTAAGATACATTTTGTCGGCCAGAGAATGAAGAAGTCGGAGAGAGATAAGGTGTGCCCGAGAGACCGTTCCTAATAGGGGAACTCGGTTTTATGCCTTCCCAGCCCTAGGCGGTCTGCCTGTCTCTGCCTGTGTCTCTTGGGGTTCCTCCGTCTCCGAGCTTCCATCTCGGCTCTGAGCTTTATGGGGTTTCGAAAGCCCACGCTGGTGTCATTTCCGGTTTCCACATCCTGTTTTTGGACACCCACGCAATTTCCTAAGGTGACCGGGTCACTTCCACTTCCGCACGGGTGTTGGCCTGGAAATGACCTTTGTGTCAGTATATCATAACATGTGCTCTACATTGTTACAACGGGTATCTGATTAATTAACTGTAGTGGGAGATATGAAACAAGCAAAATAAAATAGTTTAATAGATGATACCGGAAGCCATTTTAACCAAGGCAATATCAGGTGATTATGTGGCAGGTGTTTTCATCCCTGTAGATATTGACACACATAATCATTTTTTAAAAAGCATGATGCTATGGCTTCCTGATTAAGTTGATTGAATACCATTTAAATGCTTATAATGCTTTCAGCAATTCATCATTATTAATAATATCATATCCATCCATCTAAGATCTATGTTGTAGACAAGCAGAAACCTGCTCTATTTGTCAGTTTATTTATGAAGATAACAATAAGTATCTGGGCTGTTACTATAACCAGTAATCTTTCCTCGCTGTCCCAAATCACCCCCCACCCATCAGTCATCTTTGCCCAACGGTCTTCAGTTACTCCATCCAGATTTTGAACTTTCCCTAGAGTCGCAAGGAATTCCAGCACAGACTATTCTAACTCAATAATAGATAAAGTGAGTCTGAAATAACAAAAAGTGGACTAAAATTTGTCATGTAAGTAATATTAAAACTAGCATTCCAAGGGAAATTATGAATCACCACCACCTATAT
Organism: Architeuthis dux; assembly: GCA_006491835.1. NCBI lineage: Eukaryota > Metazoa > Mollusca > Cephalopoda > Oegopsida > Architeuthidae > Architeuthis > Architeuthis dux. The sequence goes on along the minus strand of VCCN01005673.1, from coordinate 314,152 downwards.
ATGCTTCTTTTTACTGTGTGAATTAAACAGTGGTGATGGGCAGTGATCACTAAAAAGAGCAAATTTAAAAAAAAAACAAGTGAGAATGCTGCTGGACACAAACCAAGGGATTAATTTGGCATAAACTTACATTGCAAATTGAGTCCCCATTAAAAACCTATTTTTGGGGGGAATTTTCAAAAACAAAAAGATATTTACCCTAGTTATTGAGGGGAATGTGTGTGCAAAATTTCAAGTTTCTACTATGAATGGTTAGGGCTGGATGAAGTCTGAATACATAGATAGATATATAGATACATATAAATGTCAGAACACATGAATAACCTAAACCCAGCAACAGTGTTTAAACCGGTCTGTTGTGGGTGACAGTGATTAATGATAGCTGTTTAAGAGGGAGAGGCAAAATTCAGCACATTTTGTATTAGGAAGTTACCTTTAGCACAAATCATTGCTGGCTATGTATGTATCACATGTACAGGCCATAACAATGGAGCTAGAGGGCTGAAAATTCAAACATTTATGTCTAGAAAAAACTTTTTTTTGTTTTTTAAAATTTCAACATTTACTCTTTATTATATCTAGAAAAAACATTTGTTTTTGTTTTTTGAAAATTCTACCCCTAAATAGGTTTTTACTGAGGGGGTAGGGGGGTGAGTTCAATTTGCAATGTAAGTTTATACTAAATTGATCACTAGTTTGTGTCCATTTTTTTTGGAAAATTCAAACTTTTTTAGTGATCACTGCTCAACAAAATGTCCTTTTTTCTTGCCGAGATCAAAGTGCGATATGTACTGTTTTCAGTAAAAGTAATTTTTGCAAATTTTATCACTTCCACCATTTTTTGCAGATTTGCATCAAATTTGCATTTTACCAAGGAAACCCCACAAAAAATAGCCCAATTTGGCAGGAAAACTGTTAATACCAACCAGATGAAAAAACAAAACAAATTGTTTGCCTTAAATATGAAGCCCATTAAAAACAATGGCACATGTTGCTTCCATTTACTGTATGGACCATTTTCCACCTCTGAATAAACCAGCAGACAGATGAATTAATTTACATAGACTTTTATTAATATTGGTGATATTGTCATAACTCCAATATCACTAATTAAATACATGAAAGTGACAATTCAGGTTTAGGTCAGATAAGATAATTTGTATATGTCAAAGTGGCAACAGAGATAATAATTACATTTCATTGATATTGCATTTATCTTATCAATATAACCATTTAAATGTAGATAATAATCATTTATCATAAACACATCATTATTGTGAGTTCTGATATTAAAGTCCACAGGGAAAATTCTGGCAGAGGTAATTTGGTTGTTAGGAAGGGAGCTTTGTATCATAGCTGGTAGAAATGTATGCTCATAGACATAATATAATTAGAACTAGCATTCCAATGCTGAAATTATGAATCACCCATATTTGCTGTGTTGGGGGTGATCAATTAAAAAGTTGGAAAATGGGGTGATCAATGAATAGATTACTTCTCTCACCTTTTGATCACCCCTTTTCCCAACTTTTTAATTGATCACCCCCCAACACAGCATATATGGGTGATTGCTGAGTCCAAGATAAACAGAGATGATAAACATGAGAGGAGTGTGTGTGCAAAATTTCAAGTTTCTACTATGAACTGTTATGGCTGGACAAAGTTAAAGTCTTTCAAGTTAAATACACTAGTTATTTCAGTGTATAAAATATTGCCTTTCTGAGTACCTTTCTTCTAGTAGCCGTTAAAATTACTTCTTCCTCTTTGTAAAATTAGTATATGTATATATTTCCTTCTAGGGAAGATGTGTGTCGTTAGAAAAAACGGGAAACTGAACATAAGAATTTTAGAAAGAGGTAATAGGGGAAATGAATAGGGAAATGGGTGAGGCTTAAGTCACTGACTACAATAGCAAACACATGGTCACTTCGATGCTCTGAAAAGGAAGTTAAATGTATTTTTCTTAATAACATTGTTAGTAGTGGAAGTTATAAAAGCTTCATAGACTATATATATATATATATAAAGTTATTTGCACTTGAACATTATATTCTCAAATAGTGTATCAGCCTTCTCTGCAGTTCTCTGTTAGCAGTTGTCATGTTGATAGAGCTCTTAACCATTTACCTTGTGTGCCTAATAGTTAACTTGTTACTGATTCCTGAATGCTTCATGTGAGAACAAACATACATCTATTCTTAATGTACATCAAAATTTGTGTGTAAGAACAAAGAAATCCATCCTGTGGTCTTTTCTTGTCTAAAAATATTAGAAAAGGCTGAAAAAGTATATTTTCAAATTGTAAGTTTAAATTATTGAAATGGTTCTTCGGACGGTTGAACTCCATCTTGTTATTTGTTGAGAAGTGGAAGCCACATCGGGTTGAAATCGGCTATGGCCGACCACATCTGGAGAGAGAATGGCGAGCATCTTCCTCTTTGGGAGGAAGTCCAGATTATCGACAGAGAACGATGTTGGAAGCAGAGAAAAATCAAAGAGACAGCTCACATCAAAATGTCAACTAAATGCATTAGCCAGACAAGCGCAGATTTCAACCCGATGTGGCTTCCACTTCTCAACAAATCCAAACCCGACAGAACAAAGACACAGAAACACCAGGGCCATGCGCTATAAGGGCTACCCGCTTTAAGCATAATTTCTGTTTAACCCATCACACTCTGATTTTACACCTGAAGAAGGCCAAAGAATGGATCGGCCGAAACGTCGTGTTTATAACACAAATAACAAGAAGGAGTTCAACCATCCAAAGAACCATTTCAATATTAATGACCCTTCTCAAAATTATAGAAGTTTAAATTAGTTTTATTGACATGTATAAGTCATGAAGTATGATTGTTCATTTGCTTTGATAATGTTTATTAAAATTGAATAAAAAGTGAATAAAATCAAGTCAGACTGTCTTTTTCACTTTTCCTTTAAAAAAATATATATTTTGTGGATTTTGTCTAAGGCTTTGAAATGAGTTGATAATAACATTTAATAATTGTTTTGTTGAAGATGGGAAGGAATATACATTTTTTTTTACAAGAAACTATACAGCAGACAAGATTTCACGTGAAGAATCCTGCAATCAAATAATATTTTATTCAGCTAAAATACCGTTGGGAAAGACCCTTGAAAATTGTTTATTTATAATATGCAAACTCAGTGCTGCTCAAATCCTACACCGTCTTCCTCAAACAAGGTGCCTCTTATCCCTGCAGACCAACAGTGAGTGGAGACCAAGTTGACAAAGAGACCAGCTTCTAATTTTGGATTGAGTTAGGTAATATACATAAGATAAATATTAATGCCACTTGTTTATCAAGACAGTGTGCCAACCCTAAAAAGAATGTTGAAATTTGGCTCTTGACTTAGATGCTGGCTTCCGGTGCGAACAGAAAACATGTTAACATTTCGTCCGCCAAGCTGGTGATATACATCAGATTTAAAAGAAACATCTTAGACTCTACTTCTTTTGAAGAAGCGAACAGATGTTCCATACTTTCTTTAACAGAAGGAAAGAGACCTTGAGGCTTTTTATTGACAGGCTTGCTGAATATTCTTTTAAGTGAAATCCAAAGAAGATAAATAAGAATGTATAATTCAATAAACTATGCTTGAACCATAATATAAAAAATAAATGAATTCTTCTGGTTAATTTACATTTTTAAGCGTTTTTTTTTCTCAAAAGTAATGGATTAATTATTTAACCATTAAGCTATTATGTAATTATTTAGTTAAATATGGATTGAATAAAAAACAAATGTCAGACAAAGATGGCTCTTAATTTTGGAATTTTTAAAACTTTGCTAGCAATTTTTATTCTGAATTCTTTCCCCGAAAAAAGATTACATTATTTCACTACAAACCTGAACTATTTCTACATTTGGGTAGATTTTGACGGCTAAACTAGCATAATTGGAGGTTGAGACGATGATGTGATGGACTGAATACAGAGAATTAGATCTGCCTGTGGGTTTGAATTCCATTATCAGTTGCTTTCTTAGTGTTGGCTCACTTATGCACTGCTTCTCTGGATGTGGACACTTGGAAATAAGTCATTATATGTTGTACAGAGTTAGAATTTATTTAAGTCACCTTTTCTTGTTAAGCAATTAAAACTAATGAATGTAGTACATACTATTTCACTTTGCATAAATATCAGAAGAAAAATATATTTCTACTTTCTGTGACTGTTTAATAATATTATCATTATATATCTTTAAAGATATGAAAACAGTAATATCAGTGATAATCACACAAACTCAAGCAGGAATATTTAGTCTAGTTCAAATTGTCTGCATTTATTTTCTCCATTAGTTTCTTCTTCAAAGTTTTCTAATTTAAAAAATTCTACTTGGGGGTTCATGGAAAATAACAGCTTTTTACTGATTTTTCCTTCTATTGTCTTCCATCTTTGTTTCATTCCGTTCTTCCCATTTTTCTTCAAGTACATTCTTGTTTACAGCAAGCCTCATCAGCTATGAAACCATATCAATTTTATTATAAAAATATATTACAGGGGAAGCCACTTATTGTGATCATTTTGGGACCAGGACTTTTAGATAACAATAACCAGCAATTAACATTAAGCAAAGGATACAATAATGGGAACAATTCACATTCA
>VCCN01005673.1:159147-171621 GCA_006491835.1 Architeuthis dux | reverse complement strand
AGAGAACCAGATGTACTCACAGATGCACATTTATAAATAATCATGTATACATGCATATATTTTGAAATCAAAAAAAATCTTTTAATTAGGAAATGTGTAAAAACTATATAGTATAAATTTACAAACAAAACAAACTACTAAACATGTAGTCATTTTTCAACAGAATAAGACATTTTTCTTTTGAGTCATTACTCTTTGCTGAAATATTTATAGACAAACATCACACACACGCACACACAAACTTAAAAGCACAAAATATTTCTTAGTTTCTTTCCAAAATGAAAACCAGAGATTTAGTGATCAAAATGTTATTATAAAGTTGATGTTTACATGAACGTCCACTCCAAATAATATCAATCTCACAGGTACGAACAAAAATGTTGAGACACTTTCAAAATAAGTTTGTCTAAATTAATGGGGTAATTTAATATTATAGGGAACATATTCATCTTATAGATCAGTGGTTCCCAAAGTGGGCACTACCTCCCCCTTGGTGATGCTGGAAGTCTCAAGGGGGTTGTAGGGGGCATTGGAAAACAAAGGGGTGGTAAGGGAGACAAGGGGCAAAGAATCTAAATCGATAACTCCTACGCATAAAGTTCTATATCTGAGAATGAATGCTTAAATCTATAAAATATATGTATGCTTAAATGTATAAAATAAATGCTTGAATTTTTTAAAAATTATTAAAATTTAATTTTCAATGTATCATTTTTGACTTGACTTTGCAGGGGTGGGGGAGCTGATAAAATATTTGCTTTAAAAAGGGGCAGTAGTCTGAAAAAGTTGGGGAAACACTCTTATAGAGTAATGATTTATATAGGAAAGTATTTAAACTGTATAAAAATTGATTAACTTTTAATGTTATAGCTTTCTGAAGAAAAACACTATTTTAAAATTCAAATTTGAAAAAAATAAAAACCAAATAATTTTGGTTTTGTGATTCTTTTAAGTTCACAGATGACCTTGCTTTAGAGACTTGAAAACAACTCATTACAAAGCAGCCACTATTTGATCTGCGTCCCAGGTCGAAGTACCAAACCTTTACCAGAAGACTTTTACTAGTGAGTCAAGTGTTATGTAATCTACTAATTACTGGAAACAAACATTTTCATCAAGATTTATAAAATTGTCAAGATGTGACCAGGAAGCACCTAGATACGCAGGTTAAAAGTGTTATTTAACTTCTTTTTTTTTCATAAATTTCTGTGATTCATTTTTTTTATTCACTTTTTACAATCAAAAGAAATGTAATATGATTTTTATAAACTTTTCGTCCTAAAGAAATTAGAATCTATGACAAGAACTGACGGTGCAAGTTCACTTTCCTGAAGCACCAAATCAAATTAACAACATTGCTTTTGATTCTTTTTCTGTTTTTTTTAAAGATACTTAAATGCATTCTCTAAGCAGACTACTTGCTAAATGCTAGTGAAAAGATAAATACATTTCAAAGAGATAAAAGTATATAGATACTGAATTTCTGTTTTAAAATTCCACATGCTCACAGACAATGCAAAATAGTAAATTGACCGGTTAAGATGAGAAATATACAACCGGATAATAGTTCAGCATTTAGCAAGTTTGTCGTGTTGTCTTGAATATGCCAAGGAAAAAAAATAGTTAGGCAAAAGTCATCATTTACTCACCTGAGCTTTTAATCCAACTGAATTCAGCAGTTAGATAAGTGATTGGTTTGTACGCACATTTCTTTCTACTGCTGCCACTGTGATTGCTGCTGCTATTGTGTAAAACCAGCATGGGTTCTGTGTTGAATGTAAGTACGAGAGAGCAGCCAGCAGTTCTACTATGTGTGGGGTGTGCGTGATGGCTGATCCACTTGCTGACAAGCTAACTAACTTTGACTGAGACAAGAACTTGTGCCCAGCTTCCTTCTTTACAGAGGCCAGGTTGGGTTCCACTTTATTTTAGAATATATGTGAATGGAGTCGAAGACAAATGTTCACTTCAAATTTCAACTGAGAATAGCCTTTCTCTTTTGGGACAATAGCGCTAGACAATTGTACTCTATTACCATACATGAAGACAACTGTTGATCTATTGAAATGCTTACATCGCAACGCACACAGAGGTTTTTAATTTCAAGGAAATACGCCATTAGGCAATTCTAATCGAAATTCAATTTTAAATCATAATAGATTGATAAAGGAAAAATAGAAAATCTTCTTTTTTTGCACAATTTGTTTGAATTTTTTTTTAAATCGGAATATTTCTGATGCTGAGGTCAGCACAACTTTACCTCATTCTTGTCTCATTCAGACACCATCGATACCAATTGTCTGTCTGTTTATGGACAAACATTTTCTGAGTACAAAATCTGGAAACTCTGACAATCTGAGTTACTGGTTATCTGGAAATCAATACTTGAGTATTTTTTTTTTTTTTTTTTTTTTTTTTCGATTTTAGAATTTCTTAAACAAGAACAACCTAGGTTAATGGTTTATCTCTGCTGGTAATCAATATAAAAAAAGAAGAAAAATTACAATTTTTTTGTTAATCTCCAAACCCCCTGCAGAGAGGTGGAGATATATTTATTTTCAGTTTAATGTCTTCCAATACATTTCACCTTGAAATATTTTTTTCATATTTACGTTAACCAAGTCTCCAGGTACAACGGCATCAACAAAAACATATAAAAGTAACAAAAATAAGAATTTTCCCAAGCAACAGTCTGAAAATTATATACAGCACATTAAACATTTGCAAACCAAAAATCAAAATTTATCACAAAGTGAAAGGCTCAAAACTCAAGATTATACCACTTGACAATCCTGAGATGTGTTCAATGTGTGTTCAGATTAATATATAAACTTTTATATGTAGGAATACATTGTTTTTGAAAGTGATTTGGTGTAGATGTTAGTGCTTTACTTTATGTACCTGTGTTGTCTGTGCAGAGTGTGTTTGAATAGCAGCTACAGCACACAGAGCAGAGGTTCAGAATTTTAAAAATCAGTTTACTGCTCACACTGAGACCAGAAGCTCAAATGTATACAAACAAAAGCGTAACACAGCTAATTGCAGATTGCTTTAGGTGATTTGAATTTCAAACAACATCTGGAAGGGATTTTTTTTTTTGGTTGAATTCCTTTATTTTATTGTATTTCTGAATATACCCAGTATAATGTGGGTATGAGGTAACTGCATTGAAAAGTGGCCAAACCTGTGAAAGAAAATAAAAAAGTGAGTTATTTTTTTTCCTTTACTATTTTCAAATTTAGTTTATCTTATTCCTAATTTTGTAAAAATGCAACCTGCTTAGCATTAGAATATCTGCAATATAGGTATATAATATGTATTATAATTACATTATTATCAAAAACTAAAAGAAAACTCATCAAAATAAAGTACCATTAGATTTGAACCATAATCCAAAGAAAGACAAAAACTTACAGACAATGAGCTTTGTTGCTACTGTCTGGGTAAGTGAGGTAGTTATGGGAGAGTGGTTTGTCCATTGATGACTCGCTCACACTGTCACTGTCAGTGAAAAGACATTTTGTCTAGATATCTAGTGAATTTACAGGTTTCTATTTGACCTTAAAATTGAAACAACTCCATCAAGATGTTCCTTTTGGGTCATCTTGCTGGTCCTGAGCCCGGGTAAAAGAAGAGGGTTGGGAATGGGGATAGCAACTCAGCCTGGTCAGAAAGATTCCTATTCAGATGATGACACATGCTGGTGAAAGCATACAGAAAGCCAGTTCACCAAACAACCTTCTAATGAAAAAAGCAAATACAGGGATAGGGAGCTCGAACATCAGAACCTTGTTTGAGAGCAGGAAACTGGCTCAAATGGCAGACTGGAATCCTCAGTGGAAGAGAAAAGTCGAGAGGCCAAAGTGGACCTTAATACGAGCAGTCAAGAGTAAGGCAAATCAAATATAGTCAGAAGATTCTCTTCTTCTGACCACAACTACTCAAAGTAATAACTGCTATCTCTTCACCCCAATTAGTTTTGTTACATTACATATTAAGCTCTCGGTACTGTGTAGGGTTGCATGGATGAAAATTTAGGCCTTTTCATGCATTTCTTGATGGCAGAGAATTATTTTACTGGCTTCATTTTCATTGTACTATTCTAGACAATGCATTGGTCATAGAAAATTTGATATCAAAGTCAGCATTCACAGAGAAATACACACACACATCCACAAATACTCAGCATTTACTTAACCATTTTCAAGAAAATTTAAACAAGACTCAAATATTCATCAGTATAATACAAATGAATGAATGGCTTGGCTTCGCAAACAAAGATTTGGGGGATGGTTTTCCACAGCATTTGGACCATAGACAGCAGGGCCAATGTGCGGAGTAAACCTCCAGCCTGAGCAGTGTAGTTTTAAGGTGAAGTGTGACTTGGAATACAAATACAGGCAGATCAATTCATATAGGGAACATTGAATCTTTTTATCGATAATTAATAAATTTAATATTAATGACATTCTGTAACTTGTAAAGGTGAAAACTACTGACATAACAGCCATTGTTCCTCGGTATTTATAATATTTATTTTTCTTATTAATTAGAGATTTAGTAGCAGTATTAATATTAACAATATTTGATGTTTCTTTTTCATGATATAGCCAGTTTTGAAATAGCAAGAAACAATGTATCTCACCTTGTAGAAAAAGAGTTATTGTATTTTGAATACAAGTAGTTATTTTTCTCTTGTTTTTCTATGAGGGTATTTTAAGTTGACCTGCAGATACCTGGAGAGGAAATCACCATATAATCTGAAATAAGAACTGTGAATCTGTAATGAGGTTTTAAGTTGTGTAAAATCAATATTATTAACTAAAATATGCTTGGTTCTTTGATAGATTTCCTATAAAAGTTATATCTACAAGATTTATGCATGTAAGTATAGAATAATGGAAATGGGATGATTTACTGTATTTGATCACATATGAGACACCCCCCCCTCCTTTTTTACCAAAAAAATGGCTCAAAAAGGTAAAAGTAACCTTTGTTCTCCCTCCCAGGTTCTGGCCAATTTGCGGTTGGGGTTGAAAAACTGTGTTATAAATGAGCGGAATTCAGGGAAATGCATTTATTTCTTAATTTTCCATGCAGAAATAAGTGGGGTGTCATATGCCCATCAAATACGGTATTTGCAAGCAATAAGGTCACATGCAATTTTCCACATAGTGTGCCTCCTAATCTTTGTCGGGTAATTATTTTCAAGGACCTGTTAATCTAATTCTTTATTTTGCTCACAAAGTTTACGGGAGCCAACTTTCACTTCTTCAGTTGGACAAGTTACAGATTCAAGCATTTAAATTTTTAATATTTTTTTTTTTCACTGAAAAATTACTAAAACAACCTCAGTGAGTCTTGCCAGGATTTGTAAACTGTCCCAAAATGAAGAAGTGAAATTAGAAAGAAAGAAAAATAGTTATTAGCATAAGAAAGAATTCTGTGATTATCTGATCTAAGATACACCGGAGAAATGCCAGAGAACACACCAGGCAAAATTTAATAATCAAAACAACATAGATGAGGATATTAGTCTGAATAATTCTTGTAATAATAACAATACTTCATCCCAGAACTTTAGATGACAATAATTGTTTGTTAATGATTAACGTAAAAAATTATCGATCATCTAGAACCATGATTTTTATCTGAGGACAATAGATAAAGATAAGACTTGTGGCAAGGTTTGCAAATACTTTGTTGAATAGGAACTGGATTACTAGACATTTATCTCATTTGTAAAGGTGCATCTACTTGTTAAGAACATTTCAGAAAATAAAATCCAATTTTTGTTTATAACTATATTCAGAGATAATATACAGGTATACCTTGATTAGTGCGGTTAATTTTTACCAAATTTTCCCATACATTTCAAAACCACACTGTTCGTGGTCTTATAATTTAAAGTGTTTTTATTTTCAGCTTATATTTAGTTACATTAATTTGTACAGCAATACCGTAACTGTACTACATCAAAATGCGCACTAATCAAGACCGCACTATTCCAGGTATTCCTCTGTTACACTTTTATTTTTGATATTTTTATAGCTTTAATATGCTTGTATTCCATATTTAAAATGTTTTAATTTAATTTTCTATGGATTTAAATATGTTATCTTTAATGATGTCATCTAACAGCACACAGTTTATAAAAGTCTATTAAATTTTTTAAATTTTATCTGTAGAGGAGTCATATGGTTGTTCACTGAGAGAGATATTGAAAAGATTCTTCTATTTTCTGATGTTTACTACTTGTGAAGCCAAGTGTAATTTTCTTTATATTTTTTTCACATAAAAATGAATTTTATTGACTTTTTGACACACACAGTATTTTTTTTCAAACTGCTCTAATATTTGTAAACGGATACAAGAAAAAAAATCAAGTGATTTCGTTAAACTTACTCTCAAGAAAGATTCACGTTTCAGAATCATGTCATCTAGCTTATTTATTCGAAGATGTAATAAAGATTTTTTTACAAAAACTGATCATTGTTCTCCAAATTATTATTATTACTATAAAGGTTATTATTACTATAACATTATTTTGATCAATTAGTTCTAAAAAAAACAAATGTACAAATTATTTTGGCACCAATATAAAGGCATTTGTAGATTAAATGTGAAAATAAACCTGGTATTAATATTAATACTTTTGTCTTGAGATTTTTCTTTTTTAATATTTTGTGTGATTCATTTATTGTAATTCTTGTACATAATTTCTTTCAGACATATAGACAACAAGTATAACATATCAATAATAGCTATTGAAAATTAACATTAAGTTATAAGTAGCCATTTGTACACGTAGATTTACATTAAACATTAATTTTAACAGAAATTCATACAAGAATCGACTTACCTATTTGGTAGAATCTGGTTGCCTATGTGTGGAGCTTATAATGTTCTGTGGAATCCTCTGTTGTTTATTGAGTGATAATAATAAGAACATGTGGCTGTGGTAAGTTGATGTGTGTCAATAGATTATAGTGGCTGTGGACAGAAGTCCTACCAAATGTGCTGGTCCACTCATTCAGTGTTGGAAGTTAATAATCTTGTTATAGAGGGTTAGGTTTGCAAGTTGGGGTGACAAGTGCGTTCATCCTTTTTAGAGTTTATCATTAATCCATAGTTAACACATACACGTAGATATATAAATTTGCAGAGCTACACAAATGAGCAATTGTACAGTAAAGAATTGAAATAAATACAAGTCCTGATCATTTTCTTTTTTTTCAATCTGATGACTCATCTCTATGCTATTTTCTCTTTCTCTTTGTCGTTCTTGAATCTTATTGCTATTATGTTATTGCTCTCAGAGTCAAAAATACAGAAATTGTCGTGGAAAGAACTTGCTGTAGCTGTCCTAGACAGCAGTCTCTAGTTCATAGGTCTCAGAATTCTTTCTGCTCTATGAATATGTAGGAAAAGAACAAATATTCGTTATCTGTTTTACATTCTGAACAGACATTATCATTTTTAGATGTTTTTACATGTGTTGTACTTTTTCCTTGATAATAGCATTAATAATGTGCCATCTAGAATTTCAGGAGTTTATAAATCATAATATACAAGTGAATTTCTTGCAACTATTTATTAATCGATAATGAAATTATTTTTAGTCCACAAATAAATATGCCTTAGTTGCAGGTTGTAAATAGCATAAATGTAACATTGTTTTTCATATAAAGTTAGCATAATTTAGAAATAATAAGCTATTTGTATTTAAATTCACTGGTAGGATAGAGAATTTAGCTTAAATATCAGGAAATGGCTTTGCATTACATGAAGCATTAATGCCATTTCCTTTTGCAGAATGGATTGATTATCTAATATTTGTTAGAATTTGGAGAATATGTTTCATTACGAGTAAAATATACACAAGTAATTTCAGAATCCTCCTCAATCCTAGTTTTCTGTGGATACAAAAAGAACTCAGCATGGTGACAATATTATCATTTGATCACAATTAAAACATCTATTGCAAAGGAATTTTAAACAAGGTCTACATTTTCCATTTGCACTTTGCATGTACAAAACCCTGTTCTCTTCAGAAAACTTCTTAAAGGAAAAAAGCTCCTGGGTACTTCAATCAGTTCAAAATTGATTTTTTTTTGTATAACAACAATAACAAATTTCCAAGAACAAGAATTATGAACATTTGAAAAAAAAAAAAAACATATTTTCAGATTCCATTGAAATAACATTAATGTATATCCATCTATTATGGGATACTTATGTGAAAAGAAGAGTATCAGAAGAGAAAAGAGATATTATTGAAATCAAAGAGTAACCTTCTGATTTTATAATCTGTTCTTTCCAATCCGTAAACATGTATAAACCTTCTTTTTTTTTTCTATTACTGATCATTAAAAATGTTTGTTTTTTTCATCGGCTGATCAGTTAGATAAATAACAACCAAATTTTCGATGATAAAAGAGAAGAAATATCTGGTTTTTGTTGGAACATTGTGTTGTTCAGCTGACTTGTTCTGCAGGAAGCTAATATTGTGCATCATTGTGTATTGCGTATGTGTGTATTTTTTTTTCATCCTGGGAAGGATGACTTTGTTATTTTCTTATAGCTTGTTTTCAGTGAGGTTATAACAAGGGGCATGGTTGAATCCAGATGAAAGATTTCACCTTGTGTATTATAGCAGTCAACTTTTGCTACTGGAGCCTATGGGCAGTAAATATTGTCCAATTGTTTTTTTGTTTTTTGTTTTTTATTTCAACACAACAAGCTCTAAAAAACTGTCACATACATTTGCATCTAAGAATATCTACTTGAAGCAGTGTCCTTCACATGGACAAGTGGTCTTTGTGCTCTAGGTGAGGTCACATGCAGGTAGGTCTATTTCATATTCAGGATTACTGCACATAACAAATATTAAACCCAATCGAAAGTTATACAAATTCACCACAGCATCTGAAATACAGAACAAAAAAACAATTTATAGACATTCTATATATGTATATACATAAATGAGGGATATAATTGCATCATCTACTTTAAAGATGATTTTTAACATATTGGGTATTATGCTGAATTTTATTAAAATTTTACTTTTTATTATTATTTCTATTTAATTTATTAAATAGTTTCTTTGAAATATTATGCTGCATAATTTAGCTTACAAGTTTTTATGCACTTTGGTTATTCTATGAAATGCCTCTACACTTATCAAATATATCTGAGCAAAATCTATTTTTATTGCATTGAGATGGTCAAAATTATCAGCCACTCCTGTATCTATTGTCCAAACATTCACTAAAATATACAGATTATCTCCCTTGCGCTTATGGGCCAATTGTCTTCTGTTGGATGATAATGCTGTAATACAAATGGATGCATAAAAGTTTATTTTGGGAATTTTGCAGACAACTATTTTCTCATGTCAGTTTTACAACTTCCCCATTAGTCAGGATGAAGTTGAACATTGGTAAGTGCTTAATGGCAAAGTAATGAAAGGACTCCATTGTAATTACTTCTTTATTAGTTTTAGTTTTCAATAAATGTTTTAAAAAACATCTCAGTGCATGGCATCACAAAATCATGTCTTAATTCATGATAAGAGGAAATCACCCAACTATCAATGAAAATGTTGTTGAATTAAAGAGCAGGCTGGTAATACAAGGTAAATTTTTCTTTTTTTACAAAAAATTATTCCTATCAAAAGGGACATGGATATACAAAAGGAAAATAATTTGAAGATGATTTAAACAAACTTTTCTTTCTTTTTTCTTCTTATTCTACCTACTTATTATAAACATGTTGTTCACTTATTTGTGCTACTCTGACAAATAAAATGACAATTTCTCATGAACAATTCATATATTCACAATCATAATCAAAAAGATGATTTTTTAGACCCTGAACAAGAGAAAACACAATTGTCACAGATTATTCATTTATTCAATAATTTACCATTTGGAAGCATTTTATATCAAGTGATTCACTCACTTATAAACAATCATTTTACATGGCAATTAGTCCTCAGTAAATACTCTAGTCTAAGAAAGGATTATAAAAGTAAAAACAACAACAAATATATTATAGCAGATCTCAGGCAGAAATGTAACCAAACAGATAAAAAGATTTTCTTTATAGAGTCCATATTTTAATTGATTGCTGTCACTGAAAGTTAACATTAATTAATTAGTTTCACCTATTAGGGGGAGAGCAAATGTAATAAATAAAAAAAACTAACTCTGATTTCATAAACTAAAAGTAATTGGTTTTCTTCAAAGTTTTCTTTTTATTATATATTTTGAAATAATACCAAACTCTATTTTTATACCACTGTCACAACATAAAGCATTCATTTTTCCAGCTTTAAATAACTTGTCTCTAAAGTAAATAACCCATCATGTTTTGCTCTATAAAATATTATGGAACAAACTGATTGGCTAACACTTACTGATTAATAGTACTAATAATTCATTTACTTATTCACAAAACTAATTAAGCAGGAACAATAAATTTGTTATTTAATAAGATATTTACTCTATAACTAATAACTAAACTTCTTATTAGGTAGTAGTAGTGAACAAATAAATAAATAAGCATTATCAAGGTGATCTTTATCAATAGTTGAGTTTTAAGAAAAAGTGTTAATTCAATATAATTTACTTTTTCAACTATTGCAAATCCTAAAAGATAAGGAACAGTGTGGAGACATTTTTTTTTTAGAAAATAATTTTTATTTTCCATGATGTGTTTCAACCGTTAGCACAGTCGTTTTCAAAAGGTGCGATGAAACTGAAGAGATAGAAGCTTTGGAGTGGAGATGGGAGAAAAAGTGGGGGTTGGAAGTAGAACTTATCTTTGAGGGGGTTGATTCTGTATTGGAGGTTAAAAGTGGCGGTGGGGGGAGAATAGTTGGATTTTGATTTTGATGAGGTGGTGTCGTAAGATGTGTATGTCCATGCGAGGAAGTTTGAGAGTAGTTTGGGTTTTGCACTCATTGCTATAAGCAACACAATAGCACAATGTCCTGGTTTTTGCATTGTCTCACCTCACATAGCTAGACTTATAATCAAACAACAGGGCATCACTACCAACAAAACAAACCAACTTCCCATAAAAGCAGGATAGTGCAAATCACAACAACACAGCTGACATAAGATACACACACACACACTAAGGTCAACACATACACAAATCTAAACAAAAAAGCCCACTGCCTTCCTAATCCATTCCCAAATGTCCCTTGTATGTACATACAAACAGATACAGATATATCTTACATACCAAGGCTATCCAAAACACAACACCACCACAATGTCCTGCTTTTTGCATTGTCTCACCTCACATAGCTAGATTTATAATCAAATAACAGGGCATCACTATCAGCAAAACAAGCCAACTTCCCATAGAAGCAGGATAGTGCAAATCACAACACATCTGACATAAGATAGATACACATATACACACACACACACACACACACACACACTAAGGTCCACACATACACAAATCTAAACAAAAAAGCCCACTGCCTTCGCAATCCATTACCAAATTTCCCTTGTACAGACATACACATACACACACACACACACACACACACACACAGATACATCTTACATACCAAGGGCTACCCAAAACCCAACACCACCTCATCAAAATCAAAAATCAACTATTCTCCCCAACTTTTAACCTCCAAGACAGAATCAACCCTCTCTTTTTTCCCCATCTCTACTAAGCTTCTATCTCTTCAGTTTCATTGCACCTTTTGAAAATGACTCTGCTAATAGTCGAAAAGCGTCAAGGAAATAAAAATTATCCGTCTCCACACTGTTCCTAATCTTTTATCATATAATAAAATTTGCTTTAGCTAAAATATTTTAGCTAGAGCAAATTTTATTTAAAAGATCATTGCTTGTTTAGTGAATTCAATCCTCGCTGGGTGCCCCACAATTGTGACCCCAAGTCAAACTAAGCAAAGTTTAGCAAATATCTATAATTTTATTTATTTACAAAAATCTCAAACTTCCTCAGGTTAGATCATGCCTTTATTATCAGACGCATTTCATATAAACAACACCGAAATAAGAATATTGAATAGAACAAAAAATAAAACTGTAAAGGAACTCACCGGTTTTGTAAAGTTCACATTGTTCTATTAGATAAAATGTTCATTCATGTATGAAGTCCTCTTTATATTTGTTGCATTAAAATACAGTAACCAGCATTTTTTTTTGTTTATTGGGTTCAGTATTTTATTGTATGTCAACAACTAGCTGCTTCTTAGATTACGACATGTGCAACCAAACAGAATACACTTTCTTTTCTTCCTAAGATGTCTTGATATTAATTGAAGAAACAACACACTTAAGTACAGTAAAATTTATGCCTTCAAAATGGTTAATACTTATTTTTTATTGAGCATAATAAACGTAGAAATTGAGGGTTAAATGAAGTTTTCAATCATGAATTGACATTATTTTCTTTTTTTTTCATTGTTTTTTTTTT
>VCCN01005673.1:139665-150680 GCA_006491835.1 Architeuthis dux | reverse complement strand
AACCAATAAATATTTTTCTACTATATATATATATATACCTAACCACATATGCATATGCAGGTATATATGCACACATTTATCCATATGTACAAACATGTGTGTGTTATGGTCCAGAGTTCTGGTTTTTCGGTCTGGCATTTTGAACACAAGGCACGTTCCTTCAAAATTAAGGGCTCCCATATGGTGTTCAGCTCTACACTTTAGGTCTACTGAGGAGGTTATTAGAGCCTAACATGTGTACAGACTCCTTCAACCGTCTCACCCTCCAATGTTGCTCCCTGTCCAAAATGTTGGTGTCATCCCATAGTGGTTGGTTAATGCTGTTTTCCCTCCAAACGTGATCTGCCAAGCAAATTAATGAACAGCAACATGGTTAAGACCTAGGAAACTCTCCCACCCAAAAATAGACAGCAGAATGAGGACACTGCCTCCATGCTTCGAGGGGAGGCCATCATCCCCATTTATGACACCCACCTGAAGAAGGCTGTAGGGTATAATGGTAAAAAAACAAGAACCAAGATGAGGACAAGTCCAAAAATATCTATACATATTGATGATCCCTCATCTAAAATATTCAGACAGAAATGATTTATTTTCTCTATCATGTTTTCTAAAAACTAGATCAGGTCAACGTTTTGACTTGAATCAATGTTTGCACAATCGTCTTTAAAACCAAAGGCCAAATTAATACCTCAAATACACTGCTAGTATTAATCACTTCTATTGATAAATATGTATCTTGTTTTTCAAATTTTATCTGCCATCAAATGTGAACAAAAAATTATATTATAAACTAACTAGGTTTACTGGCTCTACTTTATTAAAAAGCAATACTTGACAAAAATAATAAAGTTGTAACGGACACGTACATATTTTTGCATTCACGCACTCCGGTCAACAAGTGAAAGCACTTGACACAATTTTCCTTTGGAACAACCAGATTTTTATTCCCAGATAACCAACTTTTCAGAACATGAAAATTACGGTACTTGACTCGAACTTAATACTCTTTGTAGACAATAAGTCTGGCAAACCCATGGATATTGTCACTTTACATTCATCTTGAAATTTGATGATACACAGTTCAACACATCACATTTCGACCAGCCACACATACAGCACTCACCTCTTACTATAATAAGACCGATATATTCATCTTTGTTCAGTCAGTTTTTGTTGCCTTAACAAAATTATGATCTGTTCCACAGAGACGCGCCTCTTGACTGATTATGTATGTACGCATTCATACACACTCTCTTCCTTAACATCTTCAACCAACGAAAAACTCTTTAACACTAAGTAGTATACAAACTCCTTAAATGCATTCTTCCTTCTTCTCATCAGCTAAGAACTATTTTTTGTTATTATCTTCTGTAATAAATATACTTATTATTATCGTTGCAGAGTATTTGCATTCTTATTTCTTATTGCTTTATTTACCATGTGCAAACTGCATCTTTGGAACATACATGTATTTCATCCCTTTTATTACTGCAGGAACAAGTGGAGAAAGAAAGCGTGCACCGCTAACTATTTCTCTAGTCACATCAGCACCCTAGCTTACTTACGCGCAAACTGGCCCTTAAGGCTATTATCAATATAGCCACTATTACTACTGCTGCTACTACTACATCTTACTGTTAGAGATTACTACGTTTCATTGTTATTGTTTATACAAAAACTTTTTATAATGGAATATATATTTAATAATAATAGTTTTAATTACCTTAACATTAGCACCCATTATAACTGGGAAAATTGTGTCAAGTGCTTTCATTTGTTGACCGGAGTGCATGAATGCAAAAATATGTATGTGTGTTACAGAATAACAGAAAATGAAACTCCTAAACTTAAGAGGTAGAAACAGAAAACACATTATTTTTCATAAAAAAGTAAAACATTTTTAAGAAATTACTAAATTATGAAATAATGGACATTGCTAAAAATATTTTGCATTATGATTTTAGAAAATTCAAAATGAATTGTATATTTGTTATAAGGACATATTTTCATATGTAGTATTCAAATATTATACATATAAAAGAAAAAACTCTTAAATTACAACTTTGAATTTTAATTCACACTAAAAAACACGTTTGCTTGAGAATGTTTTGTAGCTGAATTATTTTTCTTTTCTTACTACAACCAACAAAATAAATGGCCTACAAACTAAAAAAACATTTACAACCAGAAGTTTACTACCCTTACTCTTCTATACATACCCCTTATTCCACACCCTCACTCCGACCAATATGTTTTAACTGATCCTGGAGATTCAAGCACTTCCTAAAACAATTCTAAAACAACAAAATAAATGGTTCACAAACTATTAAAAAAAAAGCCTGTGAAAGGTGTCTTCTCCTATATCAGGATCTTAAAAAAAGAACAGATTCACTGAAAATAATTCATCTAAGAAATTCAGATAACTTAAAACTATTATTATTTTTTAACTGTTTTTTAAATTTTTTTATAGTTATTCTTGACCTTCATATCACACACAACACGAATAATTATTCCTCCTTAATAATTTACACTATTTCAATGGTATGAACCAAATATTTGAAGAAAATATTAATAAAAAAAGAAAATTATAAATAGAATATTCCATACTCCCACTCCAGCCAATGTTTTCGCTGATCAATGAAGCTTTAAGCACTTCCTAAAACAATTCTAAATAATAATTAAATAACAAATAAACCATGATAACATTTTTTTAATTTTACATCTCCACTAATTTTAGATGGGAAATATAATTCTAGAGGAAAAGTAGGTATTTCTTCATTATCTGTAGGCCACTCATATTCATTCTATAAGGTTTGTTATTTGCTATTGCACATGCGCAAGCTTACCAGTAATTCAAATTCACACTTATCAGTTGTTTCTGTTGATAAAGTGAGTGAGGATGAAGTTCAAAATTTTTTTCGACACTTCACCATGAAGATATGGGACTGTTTCCTTTTTACACTCGAAAATGTGCTGGCCAAAAGGAAATCATAAGGAATACGAGTGGTCTGCAGACAACGAAGAAGTATCAAAAAGAAATAACAAGATTTACTTACCGTTTCAAGGAAAGCCATTGTATGATGTATGACATGAAATTTTCATCCTCCTGTAAAATTGCCTGCCAATTTTATATATACTTAAAGTAGTTTGAATCTCGTTTTATAGACAGACAGAAATTTGCAACTGATGAGATGAGTAGAGCGAGAGAAATAGAGACAAGTTTTTGCATGGAGGATGTAAATGTGTAGACAAAGGAGATAGCAACATGTTCTTGGTGGTGTTTGAGTGCATAAGTTCTTTTCATGTTCGAGTAAAATGCATGATGGGAAAATAATGAGTTGCTCCTTGGTTGATAAAGAGGGCAGACAAAAGAGATAGCAACATGTATTTTTTTTCAGTGGATAGACGATGCATAGACAAAAAAAGATAGCAACAAGTTGTTCTTCAGTAAATGTAGGATGCATAGACAAGAGAAGATAGAAACATATTGTGTTTAACTGGATGAAAGATACATAGATTACAGATTGTAACTTCCATGACAACAGGATTTGCTGACAATGTTCCTCAGTGATTCTCAAAGTGAAATACACACGAGAAATAGTAAAGTACTGTTCACCAGTTAGTGTACAGGATGAAGACAAAATAGCAAAATTCTCCTTTGTAGCTGAAGGATGTACACATAATACATTGATTTTCAATTGTTGTGAGATGTGTAGACAAGACAGATAACATGTTCTTTAGAGAATGCATACTGCTTCGGCAGAAGAATTTCTAGATATAAAATGTATGCACACAAAATACATCAACGTTGCTCTTCAGTGGATGAAGAATGATTGATAGAAGATTTAGAAAAAAAAAGATTTTCAGTGGATGTAAAATGTATACCCAAATGAAACTGCAATATGATGCTGCACAGTGCACCAACAAGAAAAACATGAAAATGTTTTTTTTTTTATGATAAAGTTAAATTATAGAGACAATTGAGTTAGCAACACATTGT
This sequence comes from Architeuthis dux, assembly GCA_006491835.1. Classification (NCBI taxonomy): domain Eukaryota; kingdom Metazoa; phylum Mollusca; class Cephalopoda; order Oegopsida; family Architeuthidae; genus Architeuthis; species Architeuthis dux. Next base: position 146,677 of record VCCN01005673.1, on the reverse strand, counting down.
CCAATAAAAGAAGTGGGGCATGCAGGAAAAAAATGGGTAGAATGTGCTGTATATGTTACATTTTTTTCTCCTTTTGCTGAAGAATTGTGGGCAAGAAAACGGGCTCAAATTGCCCAAACTAATGGATCAGATGTTTATCATTGTCGTAAAGAAACAGGGAAGCAAACCAACACAGAAACAGAGGTAGATGCAATGTTCATAGAAACTATTTCCAATGCAAAAGCTATAAACACAATACATATGCAGGAAATGTAAACCATAAAGCTTTGAAAGTTTTTCGCAATGAGTATTTTTTAACTGCTGTAGTTGGTCATTGAAATCTGGTCCAAATTTTTTTAAAAAAGAAAGAATAAGATATGGCTGAAGACTTGATAGATGCTGTTTTTTTGTTTGGTTTTGTTTTTTTTGCTTTTTTTGTTGATTTTTTACAAGTAGAGGGTTGAAGGAGAGGGTAGGTGAATGAATAATAAAATACAATTTAAAGCAGAAATAGATGAGAACATCTTTCAAAGGATAGGAATCACTGTAGACTATATGGAACTAAGTATTAAGCAATATATTATGTTGAACGTTTTTTGATTTTGTTCATGTTTTGTTGAATATCATGCTGAGAACTGTTTATTCAATAGCCTGGAGGTGGGGATATGAGAAAATATGAAAATTCAGATTCTGCTGCCATTGTTTCTTGAAATTGACTCATGGGTATCAAATCAGGAAGTTCAGTCCATAAATTAGAAAAATGAAAGCAATATTTTCTATGAATATCCGATCCAGAGGAATCACAGAACATCTCTTTCTATGAATTTCCATTTATTTTTTAAGCAAAGAATACAATTTTGTTACATTAAATTTTATAGAATTATATTAAAAAAAAAAAATTTTATTTTGTGGCTTATGTTTTTAAATTAGAATTTTTCCAATATTTACTGCTACATAATTATTTTTATAAAGTATAAATAATAAGCACACAATTCAGCTTCATTTTTACATCGTTATATTAATAAATTTTCAGTTTCTAATTCTGTAAATGTTTGATTGGAATATTTTACGGATATACTGTTTAATAAATTAATTTCTTGACATTGTATTGACAAGAAAATATTTCAATATCATCAAAATTTCTGGGAATTCAAGGAAAGATCTGATTCAGTTCTGTATATTCCATAATAATTAAATATCTGCATATTTGCATTATTAACCTACACATCATAATGTATATTATATATATGATAATTATAAAGACATTTTTTAATTACGAACATATATTTACTCGGCACCGCTTTTACTTGGTTGTGAAACGAGTGGCCTAAATCTTGTAAATAAATTAATAAATGAACACTGTGCTTGGATCGAACCCATGACCAACTTGGAAGCAGCCTTATACACAGGTTCAATGGTAAGAGCAGAGCCTGCGTATACGGTTGCTTACAAGGTGAATGCAGGTTCAATCCCCACACAGCATTCATTTCTTTATTTATTTACACGATTTAGGACGCTCGTTTCGCAACCGAGTAAAGATATGTTCCTAATTAAAAAATGTCTTTAGAATTATCATATTCTGTCGGATATAAATTATCCATTCACTGAATATTTCATATATATATATATTTATATTTATATGTTAGTGGAGAATATTTGTGCAATCAAAAATACTGAGGTATAATTAGGGCACTAAATGTGGCACTGGAGGCAGTGGTCTGGAATTTGAAGTCTGTTGGTTGTTCTAGAGCAATAGTTGTCGGCCAGAAGTGTTGTCGTCCACAACTGATTTCAAAACAGTCCACTTTCCCTGAGATATAAGCTGGATTTGTCCTGCACTGTCAAAACATTTAGTTGGAATTGCTCTATCATGGAGGCAGAAATTCTGTTGGATTGATGTTGTTGTTGACCCATTTGTATTAGATGAGGTTTGTACGGGCCAACAGAACTGAAAAATATTGAAAACATGTGTAAATATCTGTTAGAGGCATTTTAAAATCAGGACAAGAATGAAATGAAATCTTGCACTAGATATATATGAGAAGACTTACTGATAGCACTTGAAACAAATTTTTATTCTATATTTAATTGAAATTTAATACAAGACTAGGGCAGTGTCTGTTCCAAAGGTGCATGTTTGGAAGGGAACAGAGGCGCTAAACTAACATCTTTTTTTTTGTCAAACTCCAATCCAAGACTGAGGTTGACTTTACTTTTCTATGTAACAAGAACAAGAACAATCCTCACCAAAAATAGAGGAGTAGACAGAGATATAAAATCAGCATTTCACTACCGAGATTTAATTTCGCAATCAGGTGATTTCTAACCTGGTTTGTTACCACCTGTTCTAAACTGACAGCTACAGTCTTACATACCTCCAAAATCTATAGTATTATGCAAGGAAGTAGAAGTAGGAGCAGAGTTTGACTCTGGAGCAGCCAGGCTTGTTTCAAGGTATTAACACAGTAATTTCAATAGGCAGTCATTCACAATGATACCTTAATACAGGGTTACTACTAGGGTAGTGCCCATTCCAAAGGTGCATGTTTAAAAGGGGCAAGACTTTATGGTGTGTGGAGCAGCCTGCCCTAATTGTCATGTAAAATAATTTTCTGTCAGTCGTATGAAACTACAGCTTCAAAGTATTTTGGTTACTTCTCTTCAGTGTTGACAATTTAGATAAGTCAAGGGAGATAATTTATAAAAAATATGAAGAAAGATCTATAATTTTTTATTTATTTTTTTAATAGATTTCTCGAGAACTGCTGATCCAAAAAACTTCATGTGTATGTGTATATGATGATAGGAAAAGACAAAGTGGAGACTCAGAAATAATTTGCAAAAATTATTTATTACCTTATTTTATTAACATGTTTCAAAGGTGTCTGGAGAAAAAATGGTGAGTCCTACTTCATCCAAGGGTCTGTGTTTGAATTCTGAGCTGGTAGGTTTTATCAGCAGGGTAGAATCTTCTGGTGTGTGTTTTCGGTGGTGTGCCTATTTGTCTTGTGTGTGCATGTATGTGATTCTACCTGCTGATAAAACCTACCAGCTCCGAATTCAAACACAGACCTTCGGATGAAGTAGGACTCACTGTTTTTCTCCAGACACCTTTGAAACATGTTAGGTAATAAATAATTTTTGCAAATTATTTCCGAGTCTCCACTTTGTCTTTTCCTATCATCATTATGTCGGATAGCCCTTATCCTATTGTACAGCATATATGTATATGTTTTATATAATGATAGAAAATGACTACCTAACACACCAATTAATAATAAGGTGATGTAAAATGAGATGAGGGTGTTAATCAGGACAGCAATTACATAGAGTCAAGCTGTCAAACTCATTACAAAAGTGAGCTGAACATTAACTTACCTGATTAGGTTAGGTTAATATTCTACTAATAATACAGCAGTTTAGGTCAAGAGAGGCATAAGTTGTGTCCAGATGAGATACTGACTTGAAGGCTGTCACCAAATGCAGAGACAGACAAGAACAGAACAGCTTATATACAAATAAGCTATGAGGATAGCAACAAAGACTTCACAGATTAGCGAACCCATTAGAACAGCAGTTTCAAAACTGGGGTCTGTGGACCCCTGAGGGTCTGTCAAATAGTGCTTGGGTGTCAGCAGCAGTGTTCCTCTAAACCTGACATTGCAAATCTTTGGCAGAGGAACAACATCATATATCGCACAGCTATCAAGAAGCATTATTACTGTATACAGACCTGTACCATATATTAGAATTCGAATGAATGCAATCCATTTTAAATAAATATGATTTTTAAAGGTAAAAAATTGCTTTTTATTGTACTTAGTCTAAAAACTAAATGCTAAAAATAGGGTTCCGTCAGAATATATCTTTATTGAAGGGGTCCTTGAGTTTTCAGAGTTTCGAAACCACTGCATTAGAAGTTATGCATTTAACCTCATTCCTTTCTTGTCTCTTTCTGTGTTCATTGTATGTTTATGAAGTCTACCAATATAAAAACAAAAGTATGATTATCATTTGGTGCCCAATATTGTAATTTTTCATTCTTTTAATATTACTGTTCCATATTACAAAATCATTTTTAGCGATCAGTGCTAAGCTACTTTGAAACCAGGAAAGTCATAAAAGTTACTATTTAGGTCAATTTAGCTGGTTATATAAAGAAAATGACCCACAAAATGTTATAATTTTTGGTGAAGGTTTTATATATTCATTCTTCTCACCTGAATTTGACCTCTCATTCTGTATAACTCTTAAACCAGCCATGTGCACAGCCATTATGGGAAGACCTCCAAGTATGATTATTAGCTGCCATCATTTCCCTTTTATTAGTACTGTACCAGAAGAGAATATTTGATAATTATACATAGGAAAAACATTATTATCATTATCATTTATTATCATTTTAGAATGTAACACATGTAAGTAACATTTTGAAAATAAAGAAATATTAAAAATTAAAAGTGTTAATATCAAAATACAACTATTGAATACATTGATATCAATATAAAGATATTCTTTTTTTATAAAATGTATTTTTTCAATTGACTTTCGTAACACTTAATTTTTAAAATTGTTTTTCTTTATTAAATATTCCAAACTTCAGATAATCCTTTTCAAGCAGCGTATTAAAATTATTTTTATTATAGCTGTTTTAAGGCAATAGTATGTGTTAATTTGTATCTGCTTCTTCCATGGGTATGCTATCAAAGGTAAAACAGTTTATTTTTTATTCAAGTTTAAGGAAATAGGTAGATAACGAGTTTTAATGCACACATTTCTTTTTGATTATGAGTGTTTATATTTTGATGAGAAGTAAAGAAAAATGTATGTATAATATTTCACATAAAGAGAATTATTTAGCCTGAGAAAAAACACCAAGAAAAACGGTTTTTACATAACACTCCTGATATGATACAAGTCTCTTATTTTATATTTTTAGTTTTTTGTTTTTTAAATGAATGTGATATCATTGCAAATTTATTGGAGTATTACAAAATATTCAAGAAATTTATTGGAGTATTAGAAAATAGCAGAGATAAAAAAATAAGTTGCATATTATTGAAAATGTCTTCATTTACCCATCATTTATAAAGAGTTTGAACTAGACAAAATTATTTCTTGATTCTAATGAATTTCACATTATAATCTTAGAAAAAACTTAGAAAAATTATTTAGTCTTACCTGAATTATCCTATTGACAGATGATGGCTGTAGTATTACTGCCTGAGAATCATGTAATTAAAGCTTGAAAAGTTGACGTCCACCCTGATGCATTTTTAGCGGTTATTTCTGGTCACATTTGATGCCAAGAAATCACAATTCAAATGCTTCACGCTAACATATAAACTCTTGATTTATATGTTACACATTTTCCTGCTAACCATACTTCAGTAACCATCTTGGTTACAACTGTTTCTTGTTGCATTTTTTTTCTTTCTCTCAACAATCATGTTCACTTTCATTAGCAAAATTCACAAGTTCTATACTGTATAGGTTAACACTGGAAGATGTAAAACACAGACTATTATTTCCATCTGGAACCTCAACAGTGATGGAATTCCATTCTTTCATCAAAACCTTAATCATAGAAATGTCTTGTAATTTGTGATCACTTGTTAAAATAAACATTTCTATGATTGGCAAAGATGATCATTTTTATAGGATAGATTATTAAACAATAACTGAGTTGTCTCTTCATTAATGGCATTATGTTCATAATTTTATTGTCTTTCTAGTCTTCCGTTCTTAAGACTGAATGCCTTCATGGAACAGTTTTAACTACTATCCTTTAGATGAACAATTTTTTTAGCACTTCAGATAATTTTTGTTTTATACTCACAGCTTATAACATTTTTTTATATATATATTTTACTCTTTTGTTTTTTATTTGCTGTTTTTTTTTGTCTCTAAATAACTGTTTGTGTCCAAACTCTTTTAGCTAGAAATTTTCAAGATAGAAATAATAATCTTTCCTTTTTTCCAGGATCTTGGTCAAGCAATAAAGCTGCCAGTTTCAACATTTCCAAAAATATCAATAACCGTGTTGACAAAAAGAAAAAGTCCATCAACATTTGTAACAGTATTCTCTTCACTTATTCAAACTATTGCATTAAAAGTCTCTTCATCTTTGACTATCATAACATGTAAGCTTGACATATAACCGGGTGTCAAGATTTTGAGCAAAAATATTTCTTCCATTTTCTTTTTAATATTTAAAATAAGTTTTTTTCAACAAAGAACTAAAATAGTAATAAATTCTGTTGTTTTTATCAGAATTTAAATCTTCTGTCAATAAAATGATGGGTAAATGTTGATTTTATTCATTATTTATGTAATCATGGTAAAGTCATCCTAAAGATTAGGACATTTTCCTTGACATTTAAAATCTTTTACATATGTTGGGATCTTCTGCAGTCGACTGTATCAAGTTCCTTCTACTGTGTATATTTTCATCCTCAAGTCAAATATTACAACAATGCTGAGATATAATAGCATAAATAATTCATCCTTGTGTATTTTTAATTGATATATAATATGGGAATCAGCATTGTCATTTTTTTCTATTGCATTTAGAATAAATCTTTTGGCACCATTTTTTTTCTCCAAACGCTATGCTGACTTGCTTCAGATAAGTAAGTTGTTATTTGCTGACAACTTTGCATTAATATTTTGACTTTTAACAACTTGATATTTTTCTATCAAGCAGCAATGGCCACCATCTAAAAATACTCAGGGAGATTTGGCATCCATTGTCTGTGTCATGTAGTGTTGTTTTTATCTCCTCTCAAGTTGAGAATTATAAATGCTTCAGAGCAAAAGTTATATCATTTTTGTATTTAGATGGAAGAGAGTTCATGATATATATTGGCATCATCTTTCTTCTCAACATTGTAAAGGAGGTACATCACAAGACCACCTCAGAAAGTAGACAGTAGCTCATACACTAGCATCAGCATTGGTTAGGACTGGAATTTCCTCTGTCAATGAAAAGGAAAAATATATTTTGTTTTGTGAATTCATAACAGGAAGGAAT
>VCCN01005670.1:2312909-2325112 GCA_006491835.1 Architeuthis dux | reverse complement strand
CGCCGTAGTGGTGAACGAGCAAGCACTGCCCTCCAAGTTTTCATTAACTGAAAATGCTGCTGCTGCTGCTTGTTTTATAAGCTAACGTTACACACCCGACTCTTTCGTCGAAGAAGAAGGAGGCACGGTTGCCATTTTGGCCAAATTTGACAAATCTGGCCTTTTTGAAAAGCATATTTGGCCATGAACTTTTTGGTCATTTTGACTTGTTGCAGTAGTATTTTTAATAAATAATTATTTTTGGTGTGTACTTCAGTATTGCAATGTTTTATAAACAATCATTATTATTATTTAATACTATTATTCACTGTCATCTTAATTTTTCAGTTGCTTTTTACAATCACAAGTTTCAACTTTAGGAGTCCGTCACCATAAAGTTGCGATAAAAAAGCAACTGTAAAATTAAGATGGTGTTAAATAGTAGTAGTATTTTTTTTTTAAACTTATAATAATGATTTACAATACTTCATCTAATAAAAAATAAAATAATTGCTTTTATAAACAATTTTGTATTTGGCCACTTTTGGCCAGAAATATCTCCAACTATCTGCCAACCCTGCTACTAACGTACATATCCACGACGACGACGAGAGCAGACCATCAGCCACTAAAGCTATTTATGAAGAAGACTATTAGTCGTACTTTACTTCTATTTCTACAACTACATTCAATCAAAGAATGACGTAGTAGCAGGGTTGCCAAATTAGCCATTTCTCGGCTAGATCTGGCCGATTTCTTAATAATTTAGCCGATAAAGATTTTCGATAGCCGATTAAATCTGGACGTTTAATAAATGTAAATGTACAATTTTTATTAATAATTTGTCTGGAGTCTTAGTATATTGAGTTGTTTTATTTGATAAGTGGGCTTTAAATGAATGAGTATAACATTTTTAGCAGTAAAGTTAACTGGATATGAAAAATCTAGCCGAATTTAGCCATTTTAAAGACAGTTTTAGCTATAAATAAAAAACCATACTTGGCAACACTGAGTAGTGGTATTAGAAGAAGTAGAAAAGATAGAACGTCCTCTTTTTCTAACCAATTGTTTCAACTACTTCGGGTTGTTTGTTTTTTTATTCAAGAAATGTAGCGGAGTTTAAAATACCTTTTTAAAAAATCTACAAGTGTTGAATTTTTTTAATGAAAGGAAATATAAATGAATAGGTAGTTTATTTTTAAATAAAAATATCTAGGAAGGTATCTACTTTTTAATGGCTACTAAAACTAAATGGCTACTAATAAATTAATTTTAAAAAATCAGTAAGCATTAAAAAAAAACATCGGTCATTCGCAATAACTCTGAGGAATCTTTTTTAAAGAAACAAATTCTACTGAAATAAATACAAGACATAAATACAAGACGTAAAGGTTCTACTCTAACAGCATCAGTTCTACTCTAGCAGCATCAGAACATTTATTTTAGTGTGAAAAAAAAAGTATACAATTTGATTTGTATGTGTTACGTCGAATCGGCGAAACTGCCTAATTAGCGATTAAAACTACGTATTTACTTATTTTTTGTAAAAGAAAGTTTGATTTCACTTTGATTATAAAAACTTTTGATTGTAAAGGGGGAAAAAAATTGTTTTTATCCTTGTTTTGATTAAACTTTTGATCAAATTAAAACTACGTATTTTTTGTAAAAAATAAAAAAGTTTAATCAAAACAAGGATAAAAACAATTTTTTTTTCTTTACAATCAAAAAATAAGTAAGTACAGTACGTAGTCTTATTCGCTAATTGGGCAATTTCGCCGATTCGGCGTATATACAGTAATCTATTCCGTAGTCCTACAACTCTATTGCTAAAAAAGAATTTTCTTATATTTAATCTATTTTTAACGTATATTTATGTCCTCTTAGTCCATTATAATTCCTTTTCGAGTCAAAAGTTAGGCTCTACTAATTCTAAACCAGGTATAATTTTAAACATTTTAAATCTTCTTAGAGCAACAACATCGTCGTCATTTTTATTCTTGTGAAGTTCAGATGGAGGTGGATATAGAAGTCAGGGTGGCCAGATTAGCTGGAGACGTTTCTGGCCAAAAACACGCAAAACAATGGCCAAACGCCAAAATTGTTTATAAAAGCAATTATTTTATTATTTATTTTTATTAGATAGATCATTAGTATTGATTTTTTTTTAAAAATACTATTTACCTTCATTTTTAACGCAACTTTACGTTGACGGCATGGGTATTATTGTGATTAGATTTTAAAAAGCAACTGAAAAATTAAGGTGAATTGATACATACAAAAAGTAATAATAATGATTACTTATTGCAATACACACCAAAAATACTACTGCAACAAAGTCAAAAAGGCCACAAACTTAAATATGACCAAACGAAAAAAGTTCAAAGCGGCCAGATTTATCAAATTTGGCCATAAAAAGGCCAAAATGGCAACCTCGATATAATTAAGAAGAAGAGATCACTTTCAAGAAGGAAAGTAGTGCACCATGGTGGTGGTAGGGCAGCAGCAGCTAGAAGAACTTCTTAGAGACAGTTTGTAAGTCAACAGAAAATAAAATTACACCCACCAACAAAAACGTAGATAAAACTTGACTATCAACAACAAAAGTACTGTATTTACTAGAGTTATGACAATGCAATCTCGAACATAATGCGACCCCCACTTTTTGTAGCTAAAAATCAGTTATCATTTTAACACTTGGAGTAGTATATAATGCTACCTCCCAATTTGAACCCTGATTTTATTTATATTAAATGTCTCACATTTGTATTGGGTAAATACGGTAGATAGAAATCCTCAACTATCAAAAACAAAAAGCGGATATGATGGGTGGCCTCCTCAAAACTCCCCCCAATAAACAAAAAAAATCAATTCAATTTATCCATTATTAACCGAATCCCTGAATAAAATTCACATGAACAAAAGTCACGGAACAAAAGTCACAATGTAGCGCTACCTAAAAAAAAAAATTTTAAAAACGTAATAGGAAGAAAAGTCGCAACTTTGGTTTCTGGGTAGGGAAAAAAAGTCATAGGAAAATTTTGTTCTGTGACTTTTATTCCGCTCACCTATTAACCACCCACACAAAAAGAAGAAACAGCAGAGAAAATTGATTACATTTTCTTTTTATTCTGATGACCGATATTATTCCTGAGAACAAAGTTAGAAAAATCTGACAAGAAGTTCTACACTTCTGTAAAACAAAAGTTAATCAGATATTTAACAAAAAGGTAAATGAGGTTCGTAAATTAATACCATCAACCCTAACCCCCAAAATATATTGTTATATAAATCTTTTTAATATTTTACGAATCTTTTCGTCATTTCCCCATAAAAAACGGTTTTAATGCAGGTTCATTGAAGACAACATTCAAAATCTCAATGACAATTTATAAATTTAATTTAATAATTTAAATAACATTGCTTGCCCCAATAGAAAACTTTATAAACATGTAACAAGTTACACAATAATGGTTGAAAGTTTTTGTATAGTGAATTAGTTTTGCAAATGTTTTTAAGGGTACATTCAAAAAAGTTTTCACCTTATATTAGGAATACGTTTTAATAAATTGAAAGATATAAATCAATAAACTGTAAAATTTTATTTTGGAAACTAGGTATTTAAGTATAAAAGCAACTAGTTGGCATTGTGGTGTATTATATATATTTTACTTTAAAACCTTCCCTTAGGTTCATTGAGTATGCATGCCAAATTTAGTTGGGCGATTAAGACTTTTACTATTATATAGGAATAGATGGAAATCAGATCATTATTGAGAGCGAATGCAGACTGCACAATTTTTCTTTTTTTTTGCGAAAGGGGAAACCATGTGTGAATTTTACACACATATACAGCCTATTTGGGGCCTACTGGAACCGTTTTAGGCACTGAGTAAAGTCAAAAGATTTTTTTAAAAGTGGTCCAACCAAAAATCAACCATTGTAAAAATAATATAGATTTCAAACCAACAATGTACATAAGAAAATATTTAAATAAAGTAGAATGAAAGAAACCTTTATAGAGAAAAGTCTATGTTGTCCAACTATTTTGAACTTTAGAACTTTTAAAGAAACATTCTTGCAATTCCGATACAATATAAATATTAAAAGAAACACTAAAGTATAAAGTAATATCAACTCTTAAAATATTTCTCCCCATTAAGAGGTCAAAAGTGAAGAGAAATTGTTTTCCTTCTTTTAAGGATTAAATAGTGAAGGGAAACTTCTTTTCTTTTTTGTTTTTAACTCCTTAAATATTTAACCTGGTGTAGACGGATACTTCAGCTAATACTTAATAAGTTGAATTTAGGAGCTAAATATTATTGAACTCGCTACAACTGACTGAGCTAAATTGACTAGGCTTAGATATTAATGAAAAATTATTATACAGATACACACAGGTTTATACCATTCTAATAAATAAATAGATTCATTCAAAAAACTATATATTTTTATAATTTATCATTTATTATATATACAATATAAAAGTTGCAGTAAGTTCAGTTGGAATAGAAGTTTGACCGTGCAACATCCAGTTTTGTTTTTCCTCCTACTGAGTAACTATATATACACATAAGATGATGTACGTATCATCATTCTCCACTTATACCCTCATCGGGGGTGTTGCAGGGTTAGGTAGACATGGGCAATTGTTAGTAAGACCCACTTCCAGCTTGCCAGGCCTGTCAAGCTTATGGCACCTGCTATTCCCCAATGGTCATCCATCTAGGTACTGACCAGGCTCGACGTTGCTTACCATCGGTGATCATACAAGAACCAGTTTAATCCAACATAGTTTTGACCGTAACCCCTAAGCCTCGTGGAGAGGTTCCTCAATCCTAGTCCTTGTGCTGAGTCTTTAGCGGAGAGGCATTGAGTACCATTTTTAAAGTCTTTGGTATGACTCTGCAGTGAATTGAACCACAGCCTACCAAACTGGAGAGAAGCATTCTACCACTGGGCCATGATGAACAGTATCACACAAGTTTAAACAATTAAATTCTTTTAATGGAAATTTACTAAACTCATCTGCATCACAAAAATGGTCTCAGAATGTAGCTTAAATGTAAAATCTATTAAATGAATATCAAATATCATTAAGATATTAAGAAAAAGACAAGAAAAAGAACAGACTCAGTTCAAAACCTGTAACGTTGTTTACACAATATTTGGCAACATTTGTTTCTGTAATAAAACTATTTGTTTCCAATTGATTTTTTCAAGTTAATCCCCATTAAAATGTCCAAAATAAAAATAAATAATCATTGCATCAAAAATAAAACAAAGATTTTGTCCGAAATGCAATATAATTCAGTGACAAATGAAAGAGTTATAAATATATATATGAAGTGTATACATTAATTATAAACACTATATAGTCCGCTTTCTTTCCTTCTCTTTCATTTTCTATTTTTTAAATCTAGTGTGATATGAAAAAGAACAAAAAGGTTTTCCTCTGTCTTTGCCCACTCTTTTCTTTTCTTATGAACACTTAAAATTTGGTCTGAATGAAAAACCTTTTGGCTTTCAGAGAACTGTCGATTTTCGTTGCAGTTAAAAACATGGAGTTATAGGAGTAACAGAGTCAACAAGCCATTTCTTACTTGAAAATAAGTAGTTTTTAAACCGATATCTGAAAATAAAAATGGTATAACTAAAAGTTCCAATTACTAAATAGCAACCACAATATTTATATTAGAACAGTTAAGTATCAAAGAATGTGGTTTAGTTTGAAGAGTTTCTGAAAGGAGATCTAACTTGGAGAATTAATCAATTTTATTTACAAATCTAAGGCAATATTAGAAACTGTCAACCAAAACGGTTAACATAGGTTTCTTCAGTTTTTAAGTGGTTCTGCCTGGCTATATATACCTGTGTATTTATGTGTTACATATACAGGCTGCACCAACAGAGCTAGATGGCTTTATTATGTCTAGAAAAAAATGTTTTTGTTTTTTGAAAATTCTCCCCCAAAATAAGTTTTTAGTGTGTGTGTGTGGGGGGGGGGGGGCAATTACCAATGTAAGTTACGATAAATTGGTCTCTTGGTTTGTGTCCGGCAGCATTCACACTTGTTTTTGGAAAATTCAGACTTTTTAGTGATCACTGCCCAACAAAAGCATTATGCCAAAAGATCTTGGTCACGTGACAGTTTTTATTGGGTGACTAACCAGACCATCGAATATTACAAATTACACACATTTAAGAGATTATTACCGAGAGATTAACCTAAGAATATGAACAAATTTTGAGAATGAGAGTAAGTAGTTCCCTTACACTGGCTACAGCTTCAGCCATCCCTGTTCTGGGGCTCCAATTATTGGGCTCACATTATTACCTGGCCTGTTTGCAATATGTGAATTATATTTAAAGGCGTCAAGCACCCAAAGTGGTGTCACTCACTTTACCCTGTGCTATTTTACCCATAGCTGGAGGGGGGAGGGGGGAATAGATTCATGCCTTTCCCAAGGGCATCAGTGTGAAGTGAACACAAACAGTTAAAGCCAGGGTTTGAATTCTGCTTGTCAAGTCCATTCTTAGGGCTGTTACCCACTCAGTCATCCCCCCACAAATATTTTTTGTAACAAACAATTTTTCCTCAGTTCTTTGTTTTAATCATCAATATAAAATATTCTCAAAATAAAAATTCATATAAAATATCAGAGTTTTCATAATGTCCATTTAACATTCAAAAGATGTTTTTGTTTGATTTGTTTAGCGGCATATCAACCCTTGATGGGTCATTTAATGCCAAAATCAGTTTAAAATTCCGAAAGTCGGAGGTTTTTTTTATTTAAAATTTTTTTTTTTAAATAGAGTCTTGCAACATTGGTGAAAGAACAGGTGGCCCGTTTGGGAGGTTCTTACCCCTCTGCAGGGGATGCGGTCGGCATATTCTAGGCCCCAGCCAACAGGACCGAAAAGATGTTTTTGTTTATTTCTAACAAACCCTATAGTTTTATTTGGTATCTCATGCATAACAATACATGTACAACTTATGCAATTTAATTTACATCAATGAGAAATACAAACTTGTGCAAATACAAATGAAATAAAAATTAAATCACATTAAACTAGAAGGCACTCAGAGAGCGCATACCCCTGCCAACGGCGTACACTAACTCAATCAAACCAAATTCCTGGATCCGCCCCAAAATCTTACCACTTCTTCCTTAGCCCATGACCTACCCTTCTACAAAATTTCATTGAGAACTTTTGGAGATATTGTGTGAACAGATGGAAAGACACAGGGTAATATATATACCACTCCAACTTTGAGGTAAATAAAACATGAAATGACATTAAATCAGAAGATGCTGTGATGGCTTCCAATTTGCTTTTGGATAAAGGTTTTGGTTTTCAAGCAATTATTTCAATTCTTGACAAGGAGGTGCAGGGGTGACAGAGTAAATAACAGCTCAGAGAATGGACTGGCTGAGCCAAGTTCAAACTCCAGCTGTGTAAGGGCACTACTTACTAATTTACAGAAATGTCATTTGTTCAATTTGCAAATGCTCAGTACACTTTCACTCTTCACGCAGATCTACAGAATTGCACCCTTTCTAGACACGTCTTATATCATTACTAGTTTACCCGTGCCGCCAAAAATGATGGCATATAGATGGATACACATTGCATTTTACATATGTACTTAAACTATATGTAGATAGAGATTTGCATTGCAGCGAGCTTGGAGAATGGTGTTCTGTTGACCACAAACAGATCTTTTGTTTTTATTACTTTTTATATTAGTCTTTAAATTCAGCATTTTTATTATGTCATTAGAACATGAATGAAATTCTATTTTACTACGTCAGTTGCATCCCATAGCGTGACAGAAGACATCTGTACATTGCTATCTATTATATGTGTGGATTTTCGCATGTCTGCTCCTATAAACACGTTCTCAAGACATCAGTTCATAGAAAACTGATCAAAGTCTTACGTCCCATCCCATTGATTAGATTCAATTCAAATGGATTGATCATCTCTCAGAATGATTCCAAAACTAGAGTCAACATGGAGGTTTCAAAAGCTAACCTCCTCTTTGTTGCATCTCTGTTACGGCCAAATTGCATTGGCTACACAGGTTCTCATACGATTACCAAAGTTAAGTAACGTTGTGTCTGGTCAGTACCTAAATGAGTGACCAACTTAGTAGACCAGGTGCCATTAATCCTCCTAGAAGGAGACTGATCTCTGCACTCACAATTAGCAAACAAGATTGAACATTGAAAAGTTATGTACAAAAACCAGAAATTCTTTATCCAAATTCTGTCAAATTTGAAGGTGTATAAGGATGTTGAAATTAACTCTTTGAAAATGCATCGGACACTTTTTGCACTCGCTGTATATTAATCCTTTCTCCCTACAGGATAATTTTGTGAGGAGGATTTTTTTGTTTTTTGTATCACTAAGAATATTTAATTCAAACAATATATAATGAGAATGAGAATGTGAGTCCTACTATTAAAGCATTTCACAAAGAGTAATTAATCCCAATCTTTTTAAAACATAAAATCCTTGGTAGTTGGTTACTGATTTCAAAACCAAAGCAGCCAACAGTTTTATAACACCAACCATGCAAAAAATATGACAAGCTATTCCTACAATATACACCTATCACACACATCCTTGGAAGGTCACATGGTTATAAAATATACACTTCATGGTGGATTGGCAAATCATTAAAAGGTACCTTAATGATCCACCATGTAAAACTACTTAATTTGATCAAAATCTTGGGATTCATAATTTCATACATACTTAGTAAAATAAAGCGTCCCCTTCTCTCAAGAGACAACTAGCATTGGAGTATGGACGCCGGTGACGAAATCCCAGTTTACATTGCATACATTAGCTTAGTGAACCTTGCAAGTTCCAAGTCTGGTTGAGACCAGGAATTTTATTCTTGCAAATGACCACCCCCTTGGCAAGATGCAAGTCCACTGAAGGGATACTTCCACGCTAATCACACAGCTTAGAGTATATTCAATTAGCTGCTGAGTACACATGGAAATTGGTCCTAATGAAGAGTTTTCCACACTCTTTGCTCATACCAGAAATCGAACCAGGGACCTTCTGTAAGGTGAGGCAGACATGTTAACCATTACACCATCCAAGCAGACATACTAAGCTAAGCTTAATTCATAAGAATTATTCCAATTTTAGAATAAATCTATCAAGTTGAAAAATTAAAGAATGAATTTTTAAAAAAATAAAGTTCTTCAAATGAATATATCTGCATCTTTGATTCTCACTAAGTTTTCTCTACATACATAAAATCATTCAAAGAGAAAAGGCTAAGCAAAATGTTATGTTCTGTGTCAATATATCACACTCAAAAGGCAGATTTGGAAATATGTAATAAATTTGTTCAAGCTGCAAACAAATCTAAAATGTTGAAAATATTTTCTTCACATTTCTTAACTATCATTATAGTACAAGATCTATCGTATTTAGGAGAATTTACTTTACCATTTATTATTTAAATGTCCAGTGTTCAAAAGTCTACATCTTGTTAGAAATCACCAAAAGTCTGTCCGTGTGTACCAACAAGAACATGGAGAAGGTTTTCAGCAAGTTAGTTTTTGAAAATACCCCCCCCCACACACACACACAATTGGTGTGGTGCGATTTACAATGTAAATTCAGGCTAAAATGGACACTTTTTGTGCTCGCTCTTTCAGCTAAATCCACTGGGTACTGATGAAAGACTGCTTAATCACAGAGCAAGTGGGTACTTTGGTATTGTTCATAGAGAGGGACTGAGAGTAAGAGGAAGAATGAGTGTTTGTTTATTTTCTGTTTCTGGTATGTACATTTAACATTTTTATGAGATCGAAAATAAAAAAAAGTCAGAAATATCACTTTTTAAAACCAAATGAAATTAAACCCTGATTTCCAACTATTTTATTAATTCTTTTTTGACAGCAATTTACCCTGCCCATTAGGGTGGCTATTCAGCTAGTGAGAATAATTTCTTGATTTGTCATTTGTCACACATAAGACTTCTTTAAATGATGCAATGGTCTCAGACAGTGATTCAAAGTTAACCTACTTCCCCCCACCACCACCTACACAAGTAAATCTACTTTGCCCAAGTAAATCTATGCTACAATTTCAATATTGGAAACAGCAAACTATTCAGTATTTCAAACAGGAAACATATCAAGCCAAAAGGTTAAGTTTTAAACAAGGACATTCAAAAAGAAAATAGTTAAAAGTTAAGTTTCAAGGACTGAAAGGAGGTTAAAATTATACTTTTTCAATAAAATCCTAAACTACAAACATAAAACATGACGATATCAGAAAATGATTTTAGTTCTAACTATACAGAAAACAGTGAGCATTTTTGTTATCAATATTTTTTTGATCATCAGCAAAGATCAAATGTTGGCAAGACATGTAGGCAAACATGGAGTTTTTAACCGTCATTATTGGATCATTTGAATGGAACTGATTTTGACACTTCATCTTTTTTAAATACTGAAATGTTGGTTTTCTTTCATGGATTCTCTTATTTCTTTTTATCTATGCACCATTTTTAACATCAGGTGTGCATTGGTGTGTGAAAGTTTCATACCTGCGCAAACCTGACGATTAAAATGGCACATACATAAAAAGTAGTAATTCATGAAAGAAACGTCAAGATGATGAAGTGTCAAAATCAGTTCCATTCAAAGGATACAATAATGACGCTTAAAAGTTAAATACTCCATGTTTTTTTCAACATTTTAACTCATTTATCTTCTTTGGTTTTTTTATAAATAAAAATGAATATAAGTGACCAACTGAGTAGACCAGGTGCCATTAATCGTCCTAGGGGGAGACTGATCTCTGCACAGCACTCAATTAGCAAACAAGATTGAAAAGTTACATACAAAAACCAGAAATCTTTGATCCAAATCCTGTCAATTTTGAAGGTGTATAAGGATGTTGAAATGAGGAGGATTTTTTTTATATCACTAAGAATATTTAATTCAACAATATGTAATGATAATGAGAATGTGAGTCGTACTATTAAAGCATTTCACAAAGAGTAATTAATACCAATCTTTTCAAAACATAAAAATCCTTGGTAGTTTGGTAATAACATTTGGGGAAAAAGATACAATCGATGAAAAGTGACAGTTGCAAAAACACTGTATGAAGTTTTCACCTTACCTAGTAATTACTGCAACATATTTTTATGTAACTTATTCTTTTATACACTGGTTAATGAAATAAATGATTTTGCCCACAAAAAAGCTATGTCTAAATTCACATGTGCATGTCAAGTAAAGGTGTTGAAAAAAATCTAATATCTGAGTAGTGATTCAAATAGTTCTGCGGACGATTGAATTCCTAGTTATTTGTGTTGTAAACACGACGTTTCGGACGATCCATTCTTCGGCCTTTTTCAGGTGTAAAATCCAAGTGTGATGGGTTAATCAGAAGTTATGTTTAAAGGGGATAACCCTTATAGCACAGGGCCCAGGTGTTTCTGTGTCAGGTTTAGAAGTGGAAGCCACATCAGGTTGAAATCCGCACTCTGGGCTCTGTGCTATAAAGGTTATCCCCTTTAAACATAACTTCTGTTTAACCCATCACACTCGGATTTTACACCTGAAGAAGGCCGAGGAATGGATCGGCCGAAACATCGTGTTTACAACACAAATAACAAGGAGTTCAATCATCTGAAGAACCATTTGAATATTAATGACCCTTCTCAAAACTATAGAAAACTGAGTAGTGAGTTAATAACCCTTCAACTGCAGATGACAGAAATTTCCATCATTGCAGCTCAAACTCAATATAAATCTGTTTTATTGTGATTGATGGCAACTCAGTTCTGTGAGTCAGGGCTTTTTTGCAATGGATAAATATTACTCCCCATCACCTTCTGCAGTTAATGGGACAATAACAATATATTCATCAGATAGATTTAAGAATATTCTATTAAACTAGGTAGTCCAAACAGTCAGTTTTTTAGGTGAAAATGTTGCAGTAACGCTAATTTTCCCCTGTTTCTCAAGTGTTCATCCTCCATAATGTTGACTAATACAAAACTATTATGCATGCCATAGTAAAGAATGCCCAATTCTGAATCTGTTGGTCTTATTTGTCATCGTTTGACTTAAAGGGAATTTTACAGCGAATTTTCAATTTAATGTATTACAGCGCCCAAACCAAGCTGGGACCTAACACCGGTGTATACGTTGTACCGTGCAATGACTGCAACAAGG
>VCCN01005670.1:2302740-2312809 GCA_006491835.1 Architeuthis dux | reverse complement strand
TATAAATACTAATAAACATGTAAATAGTTTAATAAATAAATAATATTATCCAGTACTTTGGTTTTTTTTAAAAACATCTTTTCTTTAGAATAGTGGAAATGGTGCTCGTAGCCATGATCTTTGCTAAATTTTGTTGTAGAGATGCCAGATTCCCTTTGAAGCACAATTTCCTGTTTAATTTGGATTGTAATTGTCTTTCTAGATTTCGTTGGTGCACCATCTGCAGGAGAAGAAGATCTCATAGGAACATGGTTTAATAAGTATTGCAAAAGAATAATGCACAATAATGCAATAGTTTACAAGATAATGAATGTAGCAACACAGCACAACAAGACGAAACTGGTGTGATAGACGCAAAGCAGTGTAGGAATACACATTCTTTGTTTATGCAATCAGGCTGACATGGTCACAAAATATTTTGTCATTTCCTCACTAATAGATTTAATGTCGGCAATTGGGCACCTCTCGCTAAATGAAATTTTGTAGTTTTTTTCTTGCAAACTGAAAATATTTTGCTAAGAGATTTTTTTTTTTGGCAATTGGGACCTCCCGCTGAGTGATATTTCGTTATAAAGATCCTTCGCTATGAGAGGTAACACTGTATCTGATATATTTAATTAGACTGTTTGCACAGAAATAGAAATCCACATCAAATTGTTCTAAGAAATATTTGAAATCATTCAAGTAATGATTTCTCCTAATTGTTAAGTTATAACAAACATATAAAACAAATGACAAATATATAAAAATTTCCAGAACCTTTTGTTTTAAACATTAAACAATTTCTGTCCGAACTTTTTAGAAGAGGGATCATCAGTATGTATAGATCATTTCTTCAGACTGTTTTCCTCATCATGGTTCATCTTTTGAACACAATGTTTCGGCCGTTATACTACACAGCCTTCTTCAGGTGGATGATCAGCAATATGATTATGACTTAATGATCACTCCCACCCAAAAATATACAGCAGAATTAGGATATTCTGCCCCCACACTTCAACGAGGGCCCCCTCGTCCTAGCATTCCGAAGAAGGCTGTCAGGTATAACGGCCGAAACATTGTGTGCAAAAGATGAACCAAGATAAGAAAAAATCTATACATTAAACAATTTGTTCTCACACAAAAAGAATTGACAGGCAATCAAAAAAAGAATTTTAAAAAAATTAATATTTTCAAATTTCATCAAGACTAAATTATATATTTTACATAGTTTAAAATTTTGCAGTAAGATCACAATCAGTTTTATCTTGGCACACCCAGGGCCGACCCTGGGCATATCCTTAGGTTAGGAATCTCCAGTCAATAAATCAAAACCAGCCCCGGGCATATCCTTAGGTATGGGTTTCTCAGGTCAATGAAACAAAACCAGCCCCGGGCATATCCTTAGGTTAAGAATCTCCGGTCAATGAACCAAAACCAGCCGAGAAAAAATAACTTTCCACGGAAAAATTATTGAAAAGTTTAAATACAAAAGTTTCCTCAGATGAATTCTTGATATTTTGAAAACCAACCGTCACCTTTTATTAACACAAAACATTATGCTAATCTTTTTGGATTTAAATTTTGTACAACTAATTCAAATAGATGGAAAAGAGATTAAAATACTAAAGCACAATCAGATGCATATGTTAAAATACTTGGGAAAAGGCCTGAAAACCAATAGTAGTAGGGTACAAATCTAGGCAAGGTGGTCCTGATTGTAAAGTTTAACACCATCACTCACTAGATGTTAAAAACGGCAAACAAATAAAAACAATTTAACAATTTAATTTATTCAAAGCAATAACAATATAATTTATATATTCACTTTGTTTTTTCCTTTCATTAATTCTCTTATTTCTTTTTATTTGCATGTCGTTTTTAACAAGGGTATGAAACTTTACAATCAGGGCCCAAATCTATTTTTAAGTATATGTAAATAAGGGAAAATATTTCTTATTAAAATACAACATTTCATGAATTAGAAAGCACTCAGAGACAGCATACCTTTGCCAACACCATTTTCAGGAGGAGTAATTGTGCATGGATCCACCCCAAACATTTAATCAGTTCTTCCGTAACCTAATGTCCACCAGTCCACAAATTGTCATTGAAAAACCACTGAGAACTTTGGGAGATATTGAGTGGAAAGACATGAAATGTTGAGATATTATATGGTTTGGACTATAACGTAGAGGAGGTAAATGTGCATGGATTCACTTAATCAGTTCTCCTGTAGCCTATTGTCCACCCCACCACAGAAATTCATTGAGGACTTTTGGAGATATCGTGTGGACAGTCATGAGCACATACATAAGTGTAATTTTTAAAAAATGAGGGGGGGTAAAATATCTCAAGCCAAAAAGAATTCCTCTTTCTTATCCCTATTACCCCAAAATTTAATTGAAATCCATTCAGTAATTTTGGAGATATCAAGTGGAGAGACGAAGAG
This sequence comes from Architeuthis dux, assembly GCA_006491835.1. Lineage (NCBI taxonomy): Eukaryota > Metazoa > Mollusca > Cephalopoda > Oegopsida > Architeuthidae > Architeuthis > Architeuthis dux. The sequence goes on along the minus strand of VCCN01005670.1, from coordinate 2,310,378 downwards.
GTGGAGAGACGAAGAGGCAAACAGACGCAACCAAACACATATACCTCTTTACAACTTTGTTGACAAGAGGTAAATAAGATGAAGTGCACAACAAGAAAGTTCATGAATTCAAAGCAGTGAATGAAAAGAAATCCATGGCAGTAAATATAAGTAAATATAAGTGTGCCACTTATATACAAGAAGTAAAGAACCAGGTCTACAAGAAGAAGAGAAAGGAACTGAAGTTGGTTTGTACTAAAACAGGAAGACCACTTGACCTACCACTACCAAGTGACTGACCAGTACAAGATTATAACTAGAAAGCACTCAGAGAGCGCATATAAGCTCTGCCAACAACAAGTACAACAAGTCAAAAATACAAATTCCTGGATCTGCCCTAAAATCTGATCAATTTTTTCCTTAGACCATTGACTGCCATTCCACAAAGTTTCATTGAGAACTTTTGGAGATATTGTACTGACAGACAGAAAGACACAGGGTAATACATATACCTCCCCAACTTCGTTGGCAGAGGTTGAAAGACAATTGTCAGTAGAAATACTAGAAATGTATTTGTACTACTCTTTCTCCATCCCCAAAGTCCTCTTTAGAGAAAGTGAATTGTCCTGTAAGAGGTGACAGGTGAAAAATTATTGAAGTCAAGTGTAACAAATGCATCAGGATAGTAAGGATTCATTTGATTTAACATGTTAGTGCAAGGATGGTGAAGTGAGTGACACCACTCCGGGTGCTTGTTGCCTGTAAGTCTCATTTCACATATCGCAAACCAAGACAAGAGAAACTTATGTGAATCCCGGAAGGGATGGCTGGTGCCTTATCCTGTGTAAGAGAACTACTTACGCAGGGACGGCTGATGCCTTAGCCTGCATAAGGGAACTACTTATGCAGGGTGCACCCTTATTTTACATCTGCTATGAAGTTGGAGAGGTATATGTATTCGATTGTATCTGTTTTTCCATCTGTCTGTCCATGCGATATCTCCAAAAGTTCTCCATGAATTTCACTGAAATTTTGCAGAAATGTGGGTAAGGAAGAAGTGATTACATTTTTGAGCGGATCCATTCACAATTACTTTCTCTGACAATGGTATTGGCAGAGGTATGTGCTCTGAGTGCTTTCTAGTTTTCCACTTGTGCCATTTTCCCCTAGAATCATGTATTCACAAATATATAATCTGTATTCTATTAAGGTTGGAAGCAATAATTAAGGGAATAACCATTTCTTAGAGACAAAATATAAAAGATCTCTTAAAACAGTACGGTAGGAGTAAAAGTTAGGATTCATTCATTTTCTTTATATTTTAATTAATAAACAAGATTTCATTAAAAAAAAAAACCTATGGTTTAAAGAGAAGGAAGTCATTTTGTTTCTGTATCTGTAGGATGGGTCAATGGAGATATTCTGAATTGTCAAAAATACCAAAATAGAGATTTTAATAGTCTGGGGATCAATTGTAGAATCGGGACCCCAAAATTGATTAAAGTCAAAAGCACAATTTTCAGGTTACACTGTGATCAAAATTCAATTAAATTAATAAGTTTTTCAAATTTTGTGATATTATTTCTTCACAATATTCTTTCATGTGGTTAAAGGGATCGGAATTCTACATTTCATCATTGTTTTGATTAAATCAAATTAGAATCTGAAAACTTGCTGTAAATAGTTTAGTCCAAATTGTATCCCCTTGTCTTACTCCTTTTCTAATCCACATCTTATTTGTGTCTTTACAAAGTATTTATCTCTGTATTTTTGATGCAACTGTTTTCTACAATTTTAGCAAAGTTTTGTCCCCATTCTAAAGCATCTGAATTAAAGGTTTCATCTGAAATGTTGGATCAAATGTAGAATCCAGACCCCAAAATTGATTCAAGTCAAAAGCACAAATTTTCAGGTTATATCATAATCAAAATTTGATTTAATCAAAACAAGGATGAAATGTAGAATTCAGATCCCTTTAACCCCATGAAAGAATATTGCGAACAAATAGTATCACAAAATTTTAAAAACTTATTTAATTGAATTTTGATTACAACATAACCTGGAAATTTGCACTTTTTACTTAAATCAATTTTGGGGTCTGGATTCTACATTTGATCCAACAGTACTATTATCTGAAAAACTATTAGGTTTCTATTTACAAGAAGTAACTATATTCCAAATTTGTTTTGGTCTTGTTAAACTAAGTAATGATTATCATATCTAGTCTCATAGAGCATTGCTCTTGAAGTTCAATCCTCACTGGATGCCCTAATAATGTTGGGAGTCGGCTTAGCTAAGTTTACTAAATGTTTATACTCATTATTATTATTATTAATTGAAGAGAAGAAAAAATTCTCTTCAAAAGAAAAACAGTCAATGTGCTTTATGGCAGTATTCAAATAATATAGAATAAATGACAGTACTAATATTAGTACTTGTGCTAATAAAATCTAGTACAAATCATTACAGAACAGTTATTAAGAGATATGAAACCAGACAGGGTTTGTTTTGTTTTCATTTATTAAATAAATAATATCTTAATAGTACAGTGCAAAATACTCTTTTCCAGTTTTTTTGAAGAGATTCTAAGTGTAGTATCTGCACATCTCAGTTAATAGAAAATTTACAGACTAAATCTCAACCCAACTACAAAACGGTCCATATAAAAAAGAAAAAGACTCATGTGAGCATTATCAGAAGTTAATGTCTATGTTAAAAATGTTGGATCAAATTTAGCCACATTGGTGACTCATCATTGTCTTTTGATCCCATTTCTTGAGATGGGTTGATGGTTTATGGATGAACTTTTACAAATCCAATATAAATATATTAAGAGCAATAAATTAGAAATCTAGAATTTACTTGCTATCAATTTAATATTTATTTATAAAAATTCTATGAATAGTCGGGGATCAAATGTAGAATCCAGACCCCAAAATTGATTAAAGTCAAAAGTGCAAATTTTCAGGTAAAATCATAATCAAAATTTAATTTAATCAAAACAAGGATGAAATGTAGAATTCAGATCCCATTAACTACATGAAAGAATACTGTGAAGAAATAGTATCACAAAATTTGATAAATATAACAATTAAATTTAATTTTGATTACGGCATAACCTGAAAATTGTGCTTTTGACTTGAATCAATTTTGGGGTCTGGATTCTACATTTGAACCAAAGGATTAAGTACAATTTATCATTTTGGAGTGTTGACAGACATTGTCTAATGTTTAATCAACACCACTGTATTCAGGATTTACTAAAATTCACCATGGATCTACTAAAAATAATTATGCTTCTGGGGTTATACTTTTTAATTCTTAAATTCTATAGTTTAAAAAAGGGGGATGTAGCCTAACTTTCAATGCATTTAGGTGAATGTACAATGGATGAAACAAAAATTTATATAAACCCTTTATGTACTAAATGTACTTTTAAATACTATAGGTTTTGTAGATTAATTTGAGGCATGCGTCTCCCTGACGGTACTTGGAAGTCAATTTTTATTTTTCAATAAAAATTACTGTTTACCTAAATGATTCTTTATCATTCAATGTTAACTCAAATATAGATAAAAAAATTTAATTACAAAAAATTTGTTTAATAATCAGGACTGAAAGGGTTAAGAATAAACTAAAATGTCTTTGCTTTTATTATAGTCGGCATTTATAGTAAAAGCAATTCACAAAAAAGGCCCAAGATTCATTCATAGAGTACTTGAGAGAAGATGAGGGGGGGACAAGTAGCGAGTACTCCTCAGTACTACAGTTGTAAACAAAAACTTATTTCCCCCAACAGTTGAACTCGATGCCTTTATTACTTCAGTCCCCGTACCAAGGGGAAAATGTGTGTGTGTTGGGGGGGGGGGGGTAATCAAGCCAAATGCAGCTGGGGGCTTGGGCGCGCTGTAACCCCCCCCCCCTTATGGTGTCCAGCTGGCGAAGCCCCGGAAAATTTCGAATTTCCTAGCATCTCAGGACCAAAATTCCTGGCCTTTTAGGGGGCCAGCAGACTAATATTCTTATTTCCTTCTTTTATTTTTTATTTGTAAAAGTTGGGAGGTCGGGCCACCCTGAGGCCCCCTCCTCGCTTGTTATGGACCTGTACATACATTTACGTATTACACAATTTAAAAAATTATAATTTCAAGGGCAATCGCGATGTTGAGAATGGCCTAAACAGCCGTAACATGTACATCCATCAGTTTGTTTTTTTTAATATTTTATAACGTCTAGAACTCTGAAATTAAAGTATTTATCATTTTTCATTTCATAGTTTATAATTTCACATGAAAATTATTTTTAAAATATAGGCTTGACAAGAATTAAACGTTCACAGAACAAGGGTGAGGGGGGAGAGAGAGAGAGAAATATGAAGCATGATGATAGAGAAATATTAACAAAACTGATGATTCATTCATAAACCACACCCAACCCCCCCACCACCATACCTTGTAAATCAGTTACAATGTTCGATTGCTTTATGAATGAATCAGTACTCATTCATTTCCAATGTGATAAAAGAAGCACAGTAACACCTGATGAAGGCTGGCGACTGTTATTAGAACAACATTCAACTGATGTACGCAAAGGCGGCACAATGTACGGAAGGTGGTCCCGATTATAAAGTATCGCACACTCGATGTTAAAAAGGGCGCACAAATAAAAAGATATAAGAGAGTTAATGAAAGAAAAACAGAATTTGGATTAGACACCATTATCCTCTGTAGTAACCGTGATAATAAACATAAATAAATATAAATGATTAATAATTCTTTAAAAATAGTGATATAAATAAAATATTAAATACTACATATTGAATTGAATACTTGGTTTTAATGTTTGATCGGTTGCAATGAACTGTTCCCTTTTGTGTATCCGTAGTCGATTTCGACAATAGTAAAAAGTTGAGGACACAAAACGAAAGAATGCCGAAGAATTAAATTGTACAACAGTAACTCAGTAAGTAAAAGAATAGAAAACTAAAATGCGATGGGAGGTGGGGGAGGAGGAGAGTATGAAGAAGAAGATAGTTTGCCCCACACCCCCGGGGGACAACCTGAGGGATGGGGGCACTATTAAACAGGAAGCACATTATTTGCAAGTATTCACCCAAACATTAAAAGGGGGGCATCCGCGTACCCCCCCCCCACACACACTCCTGCACGGTCACTGTATCACACGACGAAGTCTAAGAGTAACAACAGATCCGAATTCATCTCGACCCCCAGATTCAAACTGTTAGAATATTGATCTGTTGGTACTGCTAGTAGAGTTTAATTACTTTTCCTTTTTTTAAAAGAATCCAAGTAAATGTATATTCAATATGCATTTGGGATCTTTTGAGACAATCTTGAAAGGGGGGAGGGTGCATGGGCAAAAAAAGGTTGGGAAACACTGGTCTACTCATTAAATTTATCTACAATTACTTACAAGTCATACAACAACAGCTGTTAAAACAAACACTTGTTCCTACGTTTCCTGCCAACAAATCTTATTAATCCTTACATTTTTACGATTAAATAAAAACACGACAAAAATGTCAAATAAACTTGATAAACCGTGATTTTCTCCCAAAGAAAAATAGATTTACTTTCTTCTTCCTTCAAAAACTTTCAAATACATTTGTTATTTTACATTAAAGTCATTTTAATTCACTTTTATTTTTGTAAAATTATTCCAATTAATTCTGAAATCAAATGGAAAAAATAATTTCTAAGAAAAAAATATATAAAATTTAAACTTTGGTCAAAATTAGGATTTTTACATTAATGACGCAAAGAATTACGAAAACATATTTATCCTGACCTTCGTTTCTTCATGAAATTTTTCATTTCTGAGAAAAAGTAACTTATTGGGGAAGATAGTGAACTGGCTTTAAAGTGGGGGATCGATTTCCAATGTAAAACTAGACTTTGTGCCACCTGATGTTCAATTTACAATGGAAATATCTGCTAAAGTGGCAACGCCAACTTCCCCTATAAAAGTTACTTTTTCTTAAATACGAAAAATTTCAGGAAGAAACGAAGGTCAGATTCAGTGAAAACAGTTCATAAATAGGAAAGATTCTTTTTCATAATTTTGTAAAACCGAATCTTTTCTTTACAAAAATGTTTCTGGACTTTTTAAGTAGCTTTTATTTGCTGACCGTCATTCAAAGATATTTAATAACGAAATATTTTTAAAAACTCCTAAACAAACACTAATTCAACTGCAAATTGTATTTGATGAATCTTGTTAGAATTCTTTATTTGACATTCAACATTAAATGAATAATGACGTAGTTTTTTTAATAATTTTGATAAATAAATCCAAGTCAAAATAATTGAAGTATATTGTTAAAAAACAACATACATAAATGAGTACACCACTACATAAAATGAGTATGCTTATAGAAACACAGAAGTATTTTATTATTTCTAAGGGAACATTACACAATTAAAACGGATATTATCAGGTATTATTTATGACCTAACTCTACAGCATTGAAACTGTTGGCAAAAATATTTTTTTCGCAGGGGTGTACTCATTTTTGGAAGGCAACATATTCATGTTTGGCAACAGTAGAGTTTGGTCATAAATAATACCTGATAATATCCGTTTTGATTGTGTAATGTTCCACTAGAAATAATAAAATCCTGCTATGTTTGGTTTAGAAGAAAATTAACTGTCTATAAAACAAAAGTGGTAGGGGTGTACTCATTTATGGGCGACACTATATATCCAGTGATCCACACACCGTATTTACTAGTCGAGCGCAATGCGATCTCGAATATAATGCGACCCCCACGTTTTGTAGCTAAAAAATCAGTAAATCTTAATCTCTATATATTATCATTAGTTTTACACTCGACGGTAATGGCACCCCTCAATTGTAACCCTGATGTTTTAATATTAAACCTCTCGCATTATACACGAGTAAATACAGTAAGTGGTTCAAGAAATGACTTGCTTTGTATCATGTTATTCATCAGGCGATCATGTAGAGAGATCCACATCAGTAGATATTGAAATATCCAAGAAAAGGGTAGATCTCATAAGTAAAATTAATAATACATCAGACTTTTAACATCCATTCATACAGACAGGTCTCTAACTCTTGGAGGTTCGTCATCCACAAATACTTATTGATGATATACGAAATGGTCACCCAAAAAGCAACATATTTTCAACAACGTAGACACACACACACACACACACACCTGCAACCACCTGTATTTCTCTGTTTTATATCATCCAGAGTTGGAAGAAGAAGAAGAAGAAGAAGAAGAAGTGACTTCACTTTTATAGACTTGACACTACAGACATGATGATCGCAATAACACATATACACTCTATGGCAAGTAGCGGTCTTCTTCATGTCTTAGAAACCTGACTATTATTAGCAACTTCCTATCATAAAAAAACACATATGCTAGATTATTACACATGATGACACTAGTGATCCATCCATGATCAACTAGTATTAACTAACATAGTAACACTAGTAGCATCCATCATCCACCAATGAATCTCTATCCATGTCCATCATCATCATCACTTCATTTTGGTTGTTGCTTAGGCGCAGTAGATTTCTAATTCCCTCAGATGATGTGCTCTCTCTACTAAAGAAGGGATGATCAGGCATGGAGAGTCGAAGATATGGCTAAAAAAAGTGTA
>VCCN01005670.1:2277350-2301771 GCA_006491835.1 Architeuthis dux | reverse complement strand
CACTATGGCCAAAAACGGAGGGGGTGGAGCCAGTTGGGGGGTCGGGGCTCCAACCGACACACCACACAGTTGCCAAGGGGGGTCCACTTTATCGTGTTTTTGTATGTCAACGGAAACACAGAAGTGGAGAGAAGAATTGTGGGGATCAGGTGTGGGAGGCCCCAGGGTGTCGTGTGTGCTTAATGTTTGGTGGTGTGCGATGTATAACGCCGTTTACGCCACTCACTCTGTGTGTGTATGTGTGTGTGTTAGTACACGATCGAGTGAGAGAAGAGAGAAAGAGGAAATAACGCGTGTGGACGCGCACACACATACAGTGTATGGCATATACACACACACGTCAAGTAAAAAAGGGTATGTTTAAAATATATATAAAAAAGGAAGGTGTGTGGATGATGTCTTTTATGATATCCCTTTTTTCTTTCCGATTATTCAGGTCCAGATCGCTTTTAATTAATGAGTTGCTTGTGATCTTCGTAGAGCTGTTGTCAGGGTATGATCTGGGGTAGATGATGATACCCTGGTCGTGTACACAGGAAGAAGTAGAAGAAGGCTTGCAGGAATAAACCTTGTAATATGAAATATCTGAGGAGATAAGCCTCACCCCAGCGAAACGGCTACAGTGAAATATAGGTGGAAGAAGGTGTCGATTATATCTACAGATGTATGTATGTAGGAGCATAATCTTGAGTGTTTAGTAAAAGTATACACCATGGTATATACGTCAGAAAGTAGTTAATGTGAATTTGTTCTATAAGTGTGGAACTGTGTGTATGTTTGGATTATGTGTGTGTATATGCGTGTTTCGATGTGTGTGTGTGTGTGAACTAGTGAAATGAAATAAGGAAGGGGAGAGTTTTAGCAATATATAAGTAAAAGAAAAGAGTACAGAAAAAGAAAAAGGTCTAAATTTAAGATTAACAAATAAGAAAAAAATCAGACGGATACACATTTACACATATAGAAAGAAGAAGAAGGAGAGAAATTAGAAGAAAGGGTACGTGTTGGATGGATTTTTCTAGACAGAAAAATCACATACACACACACACAAACGTAGGAGACGTACAGACAGACATAGAAACAAACAAGACGAGTAGATTGTTTGACAGACAAACACAGAGTTAGAGATAGAAAGACGGACGGACAGACAGAGATTTAGAGATAGAAAGACGGATGGACAAAAAAGTTGAGTTAGACTAACTGCAGTAAATGTACAGCCTCCTCCTCCTCCCTCAATACTAATCGGGTAAGGTTGGTAGACATTATTATATACATATACAACAACCAGAAGACGTACATAGACATGTACACCTTTTTACTTATATAAGTACATATAGAACACTAGACAGGTTGAACTATTATTCTGTTTTTGTTTAATAATAACAAGTGCTAGTTTTTTGTTTAAATATTTATGATGTGGTTTAGGTTTGTGGATATGAGAACACTTAACAGATATATGCAACAGAATAAAGCAGCAAGTGGTAATAGTGGTAGGTAGGTACTAAATAGCTTTTTAGTAGAAACAGTACTAATATGTAGTAGTGTAACTGCTTCTTTCGCAAAAACACAGACACCAAATCTTAATAGATGCAAGAAAAGCACTAATAATGGTAGTGTTTGTTATGTTAGCTTTGTTTGACTCTACTAAAAAGAGTAGTAATAATAATAGTAGCAGTAGGTACTGTGAATGGTACTACTGGTGTTGTCAGTGGTAGTATATACTAATAATGGCAGAAGTAAGACTAGAGAGAGGGAGAAGTTAGTTGTTGCTGTGGTGTATATAATAAAACTGATTTCTCTATAAGTCTGACTTTATAATATGTGTTTAATTGGGTTTTGTATTGATATTTAAAAGGAGTGGTTTATATTTATATATCCATGTATAAATGTATGTTTATTTATATGTTGGTTTCTACACAAGTGTGACTTAGATGTATATATGTGTGTTTAATTGGGTTTTATATTGATATTTAAAGGAGTGGTTTATATTCACGTATAAATATATAGGTTTATATATTGGGTTTTATATTTGTGTGAGGACATCTATGTGGGTAGATACTATAGAGATAGGAGTTTGGGGATTGGTTTTTCAGGGTTTTTAGAGGGTTGTCACTTAGCAATGAGGGTGTTTTTATATGAAAGAAGGGTTTTTAGAAGAATTGGTGGTTGTTTTGTGTGATGTATGAGGGTAACAACGAGTGAGCACTTGTTGTCAATGATGATAATGGATATAGCAGCAGAAAAAACAAGGGGGAAAGAAAGACAATAAGTAAGGATGGACGACGGTGTATAAATTGTTGTGTGTTGTTATGATTTAGGGGGCTCTTTTTTTTCCTTTTTCTTTTTCTCTCTCGCTCCCTCAAAAAAAGATTGTCTTTTAACTTTTTTTTAAATATATATATATTTTTATATATACATATACATATCATATGCATTAAGAGAGAGACGAGGCCTTTTTTTTTTTTTTAAATCTACTCCTCCTCCCCTTCTCCTCCTCCCTCTCCGTCTTCGTCGTCTCCTTCCACTTCTCCTCCTCCCTCCTTCTTTCTTGTACTTCTATTATTTTTTTTCCTCCTTCTTTTCTTCCTTTCTTTTTTCCCCTCTCTCTTTAGTTGTTGTAGTTTTTCTTCTTTCTTTTTTCCGAAGCTGTTTTTTGTTTCTTTTTTTTTTCCTTGTAGTAAAATTAAGTAAAAGTAAAGACTTTTTTTAAGTAAATAATATAAAAAAAAAAAATTTTAAAAAGTGGGTTTGTAGCTTTTTAAGAATCCGCCAGACTTCTCTCTCGCTCTCTCTCTCTATCTCAATCTCCCGCAGGACGAGGGGTGTCGTCGTCTGGGTAAAAATATGTCACACTTTTGTTGTCTTGTCTTGTTGTCTGTCTGTCTTCTTCTTTGTATTTCTTTTTCAGTAATAAAACCTTCTTCTTCTGCAACAATTATGTCGTCTATGTCGTCGTCGTCGTCGTCCTGTGGAAGAAGAAGAAGCAAGCAGAGGCGGCGGCATACTTGCACAGCGGCTCTCCACGGCAGCCATGACAGCGTCGGAGCGCGCACGCGCATTACACACCACACTCTCACCCTCACCCACGATTGTTGCCAGATAAGCGGAGACATTTCCGGCTAAAACACGCCAAAAGAATGGCCAGATTCTAAAATAAAGGAACACTGATTTTCGGCTATCGTTACCTTTTCCGTGCTAAATTCGGTACTCATTTTCGGCGTTCTTTTTTTCGCATAACTATGTTCGTTTGAATTTAACAACAAAGTATATAAGTTAAGGTTAGGGTTAGTGTTGTTGGCCGAATGCTAATTTTTTTTTGTTTACTTTTTTTGGTCACCCTAAAGCAAGGCCTTTTCTCGACCACTCTTCACATCAAAGGATTAGTAAGAAGGGAGTTATTTATGCCACAGAATTAAGACCAGTAAAAAAAACATGTTAAAATAGTTTATTGGCGTTAAAATTGTAAAATTGTAAACACTAAAACATGTTTAAAATGAAGACTAAAAATGACTAAGAAAAGCAATAAGAGAATTAAAATGACTTCTAAGAGTTAGAATCACTAAAGAATGAAGAGCAACAAGAGAATGAGGCTAACATTGGTTATGGCACTTGGGTAATGAACGGTGTGGTTTTTTTGGTTCGCTGTCCGTAACCATGGACTCTTCCACACAAATGTAACAAGTTTGCTGATAAAAAATATCTCCTACCCCCCTTCTTAAACAATGGACTCTTCTACTGAAACAAGTTTTTTTTTAGTTTTTATTCCCATATAAATTAATGGTAATTGTTTCCCCGCTTTACGCCATTTCGGTTTACGAAAGACTTTTGAACGCTCCCCTTTCAGTTTTTTTGTAAAACATTGCAATAAACTGCAGTATACACCAAAATAAATAAAAATGATTACTGCAAGAAAGTCAAGTCAACTTTTTTGTTCCGTACGAATGGAAGAAAGTAACGGTCCAGTTTAGTATAAGAATTACATTGTAAATAGAACCCCCCACCCCCTTAAAACTTTAGAGAAATGACTTTACTGATAATTTTCCAGGGGAAATTAAGGTCTTATGGATATAAAGCACAACAAACTACGTATGAATAACAAAATTTGTCTATTTTTTATAGTTAAAATGTTCCGAGGAAATAAAAAAAAATGCCAAACATTTAAATCCGGCCAAAAGCTTTTTTTAAAAAGCCAGATCTGGCAATAAAATGGCCAAAATGGCAACCGTGCATCACCCCTCACCTCCCGTATTAGGAAACTGTCACTGCCACCACATCACAAATACCTACTCCTACTTCTCCCTCCTCCAACAGGGTCTACTGCCACCATCTTGTTGCTTCTTACTGATACCACTACTATTATTACTACTACTTCATTGCATTACTTTTGCTGCTTCGGTTTCCGGCCCTTCGGGTCTAGAAGAAGACAACAATAATTAACTGAAGCCTGTTGCCCGGGGATCTGTCCCCACGACAGTACCTCCCGATTGCACTAGTTAGAGTAGAGACAGGGACACGCCTTAATTCCTGCGGCACTAGACGAAGGAACCAGGTAATTTCTAGATGAGCCACCATGCGACCTTGAGTACTATGCTGGGTACCCAACACTGAAAAAGTCCTTGTGTCACATTTGTTGAGTCAGGGGTACGCCCTGGTGCCTGCGGTAGTTGCCGAGGAAAACGGGTAATTTCTAGAATACCCACCATGCGACCTTGAATACTAAGCTGGGTACCCAACACTGGAAAAGTCTTTGTGTCACATTTGTTGAGTCAGGGGCACGCCCTGGTGCCTGCGGTAGTTGCCGAGGAAACCGGGTAATTTCTAGATGACCCACCATACGACCTTGAGTATTATGCTGGGTACCCAACACTGAAAAAGTCCTTGTGTCACATTTGTAGAGTCAGGGGCACGCCCTGGTGCCTGCGGTAGTTGCCGCGGAAACCGGGTAATTTCTGGATGATGAGCCATCATGCGACGTTGAGTAGTATGCTGGGTATCCAACACTGAAAAAGACCATGTATCACATTTGTAGAGTCGATGGCACGCCCTGATGCCTGTGGCAGTTTCTGGATAACCCCCCCATGCGATCTTGAGTAGTGTGTTCGTTACCCGACACTGAAAAAAACCTTGTTTCTGATGTGTCACATTTATAAAATCAGACTAGTGTGCTAGTTGTGTCATATTTGTAGAGTCAGGGTCACACCCTGATGTCTGCGCCAGTGGCCAAGGGAACCAGGTATTTCTCTGGATTCGATGGCATGTATTTTTCTAGCTGACACCCCATGCGACCTTGAGTAGTGTGCTGGGTACCCAACACTGAAAAAGACTTTGTGTCACATTTGTATAGTCAGCCCCCCCCCCGATGTCTGCGGCAGTAGCCATGGAAACTGGGTATTTTTTTAGATGACCCATCATGCGACCTTGAGTACTGTGCTCGGTACCCGACACTGCAAAAAACCATGTGTCACATTTGTAGAGTCAGTGGCACGCCCTGCTGCCTGCGGCAGTAGCAGAGGAAACTGGGTATTTTTCTGGATGACCCACCATGCGACCTTGAGTACTGTGCTCGGTACCCGACACTGAAAAAGACCTTGTGTCACATTTGTCCTCCTCGTGGGGTGGCAAATAAATAAATACTCAATATTGCAAGGAAACGAGTTGTCATTCAAAGTTGTTAATGTGTTTTTCTTTAATGATAATCTGTCTCGCTCCAGGCTTAAGCCTAGGAGTGGGCATATAGTCAACTGCTATCAACTTGGTGCTTTCCTACTTTGTCAATTGGTGTTACCGTCATCACATTATGAATGAATAGGTAGAGATCGGTGGTTAAGATTCGCTTTTACAAAATGACGCAAAAATTATGAAAACATATTTTCCCTACGCAGTATGAACTGCTTTGACTGAATCTGACCTTCGTTTCTTCCGGAAATGTTTCGTATTCGAGAGAAAGTAACTTTTACAAAGGAAGCGAATGATTTGGCTCTAAAGTGGGGGATTGATTTACAAATTATGTATCATCTAAAACTAGACCCTGACTTTGTGTCCATTTTTGCGACTCCCAATGTTCAATTTACAATTTTATAAAACCGAATCTTTACCCATCATTGGTTTGTTGTTGCTATATTTGTTGGTTTACTATTACTGTCACTATTATTACAACTATTAATTTATTCCTAATCACACTAGTACATATTACATTGATGTATAAGTAACTAACTAGTAAGTATGTACGTAAAGTTATTGGCGCCTGAACCGTTCAAGTTTTAGCGTATAACAAGTGGACAACTAAGAAATTACCATCGGATTCTTGGTTATCACTGTCAGGGTTACCATTGCTTTTATTACTTAATCCTTTTACCACGAGATGAAAATCATGGCTCTATTGGTAAAGACATGGCTTTTTTTGCAAGATTTTTAATGGTTCAGGTAGAAGTGGTCAAGTCGTAACTACTACTACCACTATAACAACCAACTAGTTTCCTATTGCTGCTACTTACTACTATTGCGACTACCCAGTGTTGCCAAATATATTTTGAATTTTACATCTAAAATTGAGTCAAAGAACATCTAGAAACATCTAGATTCTCGAGATATACATCTAAAATCTAGGAAATATATTACATATTATTAATAAATTAAATGTGACTTTAATCATGAACATTTACTTTATTAAAATATTACTTAATTAAAAAAAAATATTACTTATTTGGTTACTATAAATTAAATTAAAAAAATATGACTTATTATATTAAAAATCATCTAAATAGCTATTTCTGACATCTAGACGCAATCAAAAACATCTAGATCTAGATGAAAAACATCTAGATCTAGATGAAAAACATCTAAAATGGCAAACTGCTACTATTACCACTACTTTTACACTCACTATTTATTATTTCTACTACTACTACAAAATTGGGGACCCTAGCTCAATTGATAAAAACTTTGTTTCTTTCTTTACAAACTCAAATTGGGGAAATTGGGTTAGGGATTCGAGCCTAGGAATTGGCAAGAAGTTCGCTCGTTGAAGCTGTTTGCATCCATGATCATCCAGTATTGCTATTCACTGTCAGTAACTCGTTCTTTCACGCTTAGTTTTAATTGCTACTGCCACCATAATAACTGCTTTCGTCTTTCTTTTTAATAGCTGTAGTTCAACTGGTAGGTTGATTAGACCGGGTACCAGAAAAAGACTCTACTTGTTGTACACTTTCCTAAAAATACTAAAATGTTACTCTATGTCTGTGACTGTGTGTGTCTGCGTGACTTTTTCTTTTCTGAATCTACTTATACACTACACCACATGAATGGCTATATTATTTGTCTGAAACATTTGTCAAGGGAGATAACTATTGAATGCATTTTCCTAAAAATACTATTTTACTGTGTGTGTGAGAAAGAGAGAGAAAGCGAGACTTCTGAATCATTGGGGCTTAGGGTTCTATCTACTTATGTGATACGCTATGTGTATGTCTATATTTTTTGTCTGTAACTTTTGTCAAGGGAGATAACTATTGAATGCATTTTCCTAAAAAATACTATTTTACACTGTCTGTGTGTGTGCATGACTTTTTTTCTGAAGCAATGGAGCTTAGGGATCTACTTATATATTACACCATGTGTATGACTATATTTTTGTCTGTAACATTTGTCAAGGGGGTTAAAGGCTGATTATAAAGTAGTCTCCCTTGCTTTTTTTTTTGTTGCAAATGTGTTAAAAAAATCTGGGTTCATTCTGGTTGAACCGTAACAACATAATGTGTTTTGATATTTTTTAAGTACAATACAATGCAATTGCAAAATTATTGAAATACTTTGACGGCATGGGTGAACCAGTAAATAAAAATCATTTAATAATCATTTAGTAAAAATTATTTAAATACTGTCGTCATTTTTAGTACTTAATAACAGGTCTGTTTAGTCATTCAATAGAAACCGTCATGTTACCAACATGGTCTCGACTTTGACTGTAAAGTTTCACACCCTCGCACACTTGATGTTAAAAGCGGCCCCGCCAAAAAAGAAATAAGAGAATTCATGAAAGAAAAACAAAAGTAAATGCATAAATTATATTGTTATTGCTTTGAATGAATTAAATTGTTAAATTTATTTTATCTGTCCGCCGTTTTTAACATTGAGTGTGCGAGGGTGTGAAAATTACTATGAACTGTTTATGTGTAGTCCTTGTTTTTTTTATTTTTAGAAACCGTAAACCAAAACTGTCAACATAGGTCTCTTCAGTTTTCAAGTTGGTCTGTCTGGCTGGTTGGCTATGTATCCATGTATCATGCGTACAGGCTGCACCAATGGAGCTAGAGGGCTGAAAATTTAAACATTTACTTCTTACCCCCAAATAGGTTTTTAGAGGAGGGTGGGTGTTCAATCTACAATGTACGTTTATGCTAAATTGGTGCCTAGTTTGTGCCCAGCTGCATATTTAGTGATCCAACAAAAGGCGAGAGAAGTAACTTATTCATTGATCACCCCTTTTTTCCAATTTTTTAATTGATCACCCCTAACATGACTTGCTGCCAAAAGACGCTAGTCACGTGACGGTTTCTATTGCGTGACTAACCATATCTGTTATTTTTTTTTATTTTTAGCAAATTTATAATCAAGTAACTATAGTCCTTTTCTCATATAGACTAAAATCTTCAATAACGATTCTCATAAACTTTTCCACTTTCAAATTAAAAGATGACACAGAAGATTCCATATCTTTTATTTCATATTTGAACTATTACGAACAACTTCACCCATGGCGGTCGCAAAAAAAAGGAGGTATTTCAATAATTTTGCAATTGTATTTTACTTGAAAAATATCAAAAAACATTATGTTGCTCTGCATTTTCTTGTTTATATTCAACCAGAATGAACACAGATTTTGTATGTATTTGAAAAAAATAAATAAATGAATGAAGTAAGAGAGATTACTCTGTAATTAGCATTCAATAGTTGTCTCCCTTGACAAATGTTACAGACAGAAAATATAGACCATCACATGGCGTATTATATAAGTAGATAGCAGTTTAATTGTAACAATTGATTTTGTAAAAATTATCAGTAATCACGGTTTATACTTATTTACTAAGTGTAGCTTAGTTTTGACCCAAGACCATAGGTATAGGGCACCCAGTGAGGATAGAACTCACTAATAATGATCTGCAAAACCAGCTAGTTAACTATTACACCAGGACAAGATGCCCAGTTATCACAGCATCTTTTTTTTCTGTTTTCTCAAAATTCCCCTGAAAACATGCTTTTTTTTGTGTGTGTGTAGGGGGGGGGGAATTTCCAATGTAAATTTATGCTAAATTTGTCCCTTAGTTTGTGTCCGGCAGTGTTCAAGCTTGTTTTTTGAAAATTCAGACTTTTTAGTGATCCAACAAAAGTGAGAGAAGTAACTTGTTCATTGATTACCCCTATTTCCAATTTTTTAATTGATCATCCCCAACATGGCATGCTGCCAAGAGAAGTTGCTATATTAAGTGATTAGCCAGACCTGCTGGTTATTTTGTCTTTTGATATTTTTAGGGTTATATAAATCAATGTAATATGGCTTCTTATTATTGTCCATGTAAATAAACCTGCAGAAGGTAATCTACTTATATAATATACCACATGTAAGTCTATATCTTTTGTCTGAAACATTTGTCAAGGGAGATAACTATTAAATGCTAATTATAGAGTAGTTATAAATGAAGCATTGTCTGAAGTGTTTTAATGAGTTCACTTAGAATCAGCAAAGTTTCCTTGTTTTGATCAATTTTGCTGTGTTTTTCTTTTTTAAAGCCCCATCAAAATGAATGCTTTCCATTCAGATATATGCTTCTGCCATAAATTATAGATATTAATTAATACTATAATCAGTTCTTTGTAGTCAGAATGAATTGATCAAGGTTATTTTTGTTTGTTTTTTGTTCTTTTTTTAATTCTCCTATTGCTCTTCATTTAGTGTTTCTAACTCTTTTAAGTCATTTTAAACTCTCTTATTGCTCTTTATCTCTAGTGTTTCTAACTCTTATCATTTTAACTCTCTTATTGTTTTTTTTAGTCATGTTAGTCTTCATTTTTAACATGTCTTGTTTTAGTGTTTCCAACTTTACAATTTTAACATCAAAAAGAACTTCTTTTTTTTCCGTATTTCTTTTCACCAGGGCATCCCCAAGGGTTTTATGTGTTTTAGGTGAGACTTGAAATTTGCTCAAGGGTTTCATGTGCACTAGGCGAGACTTGAAATCCCCCCCCCCCGTTTGTATTCTAATGACTATTTTTTTTCTCAGTTTGGAGTGAGTCCCTAGGACCTTTGCACCCTAGGCAACTGCCTTGGTTCACCTAATGGACGGTCCGGCCCTGCTTTACACACATTCTTATGAGAATCAGATGAACTACATTCCCTAGTCCCTCGTGTCCAGGAATTTTTAGTTAAAACTCGGTCTGCAATTAAAGCACATCCATAAAACAGCTTCTTCCCAAGAACATTTGCTATGTGGAACAAACTCCCTTTTGAATGTTTTCCCGACAAGTACAATATCGACATTTTTAAATCCAGAGTGAACAAGTGCCTTACCCAATTTTTTTTTTGTTGTTCTTTTTTTTAATTCTCTTATTGCTCTTCATTTTTTAGTGTTTCTAACTCTTATAAGTCATTTTAACTCTCTTACTGGTCTTTTAGTCAGTTTAGTCTTCATTTTAAACATGTCATGTTTTAGTGTTTCCAACTTTACAATTTTAACATCAAAAAGAACATTAATTCTTAATTCTGTTGCCTAAATAACTCCCTTCTTACTAACCCTTTGATGTGAAAAGTGTCCGAAAGGCCTTACTTTAGAGTGACCAAAAGTAAACAAAAAAAGAAAGAAAAACAAAAGAGGTTTACAATGAAAAATGGATGTTTCCTCCCAAAAGAATGAAGGTTCCTTGTTATCAATCAATGTCAGGTGATCCATTCATTTTTTGTCTCTCGCAGCCAGGCAAAAGAGGGGGGGGGGCTTTGGCTTGTGTGTTTGAGCTTAATGTAGAGATTGGTCTCCTCCTTAGGAGGATTAATGGGATCACCACGAGAGGCTCTCTACACTGGTTCTCATAAGATCACCAAAGTTAAGCAACATCGAGCATGGTCAGTACCTAGATGGGTGACCATTGGGCAATACCAGGTGCTGTAAGCAGAACATAGCTTCGACTTCTTACTAAAAATTGCCTGTGTGTACCTAACTCGACGACACCTTCTATGAGAGTATAAGCGGAAAACAATGATACACATTACGGCACTTCATATTCCCAAACGGTCACCCATCTAGGTACTGACCAGTCTTTATATTGCTTAACTTTGATGATCGTACGAGAACCGGTATATCCAACACGAATTGGCTGTAACCATGTCAGGAGATTAACATCTCGAGAAAAGACGAAAATCATTTTAGTGATAAATTTGGCAAAGAGAATCACATACCATAAATATATTTTGCCTTTCATTGAAATCAAAAGATTTTAACCAATCAGTTGACTCCTCATTTACTATGATGATGATAGTAAATAAAACCCCATGGGTATTTTTTTCAAAAATGGCATGTTTAAGTTGGAGATCAGTCAGATGTACCAGTTTTCAAACAGTGACCATTAATCACCACTACCCACAACAGATTGGTTTGTACACTTGTTGCTGGATTTAGGTTATTCATGTGTTCTGACATTTATATCTATCTATCTGTGTATCCAGACTTTGCCCAGCCCTAACTGTTCATAGTAGAAACTTGAAACTTTGCACACACATTCCCTTCAATGAGTAGGGAAAATGTTTTTTTTGTTTTTTTGAAAATTCACCCCCTAAATAGGTTTTTAATGGGGGGATCAATTTTTTATGTAATTTTATCCTAAATTGATCCCTTAGTTTGTGTCTGGCCACATTCCCGCTTGTTTTGTTTTTTTAAATCATGGATTTATGTTTCAAACCTTACTAGTAGCATTTTCATCAAGCTAACTTAATTTTACCACCACCACCACCACCACTGCTTAATTCTACCACCACCACTGCTTAATTTATGAGGTAAAAAGAAGCATTTATAGTTGATGGTGATTCATAATTTCCCTTGGAATGCTAGTTATTTTTATGCTCAGAAGATCCCAATAGTTCCTAAATAAGGGATTCTGCTAATATTCCTTGATGTTTTCTCATGCAAAATACACTTGAGGAATGTCAAAGAGTTTGTTAGCATAATCATTGTGATGCAATAACAGACCATTTTCTTTTTTTCTTTTTCTGTTTACTTTTGGTCACCCTAAAGCAAGACCTTTCAACCACTCTTCACATCAAAGGGTTAGTAAGAAGGGAGTTATTTATGCCACAGAATTAAGACCAGTAAAAAATGTGTTAAAATAGCTTATTGATGTTAAAATTGTAAAGTTGGAAACACTAAAACATGACATGTTTATAATGAAGACTAAAAATGACCAAGAAAAGCAATAAGAGAGTTGAAATGACTCATAAGAGTTAGAAACACTAAAAATGAAGAGCGAGAGGAAAATGAAAAAATACATTGGGTAAGGCACTTGTTCACTCTGCATTGTCCAGATTGTACTCATCGGGAAAACATTCAAAAGGGAGTTTGTTTCACATAGCAGATGTTCTTGAGAAGAAGCTATTTGTGTGGAACTTGCAGCAAGTCCTTGATATATCTAAAAAGTATGGATGTGCCTTAATTGTAGATCGAGTTTTAACTGACATGGGAATGTAGTTCCTCTGAACACTTTCCATGGAAGTAACGGTAGAAAAGTGCCAAACTTGCAACATTAAGATGATGAGACGGTAGTTGTAGTGTGGGGAAAGGCTCATCACCCACTAGTCAACCATCCACGCATTCGCTTCTGTACTCTATCAAGTGTGGAAAGTGCCTGATGAGAGGAGCCTGCCCAGATGTGCATGCAGTACTCCATTTTTGGACAGATGAGGTTCTTATAGAGGAATAATAGAGCTTTAGGTGTTAGAAACCTCAATCTGTAATAGCTTCCAGCTTCCACAAAACCAGAATTACTAGAAAACCAGCTATTTTTTTAAATTGGATGTTTGGAATCTGGCAAGTTTTGTAGTAGTATGCTGCCCTTTGTTTTAATTTTTCTGGTGTGGTTGAATTGTCTTCAGATGGAGATTAGTGGATTAATATTGATTAAACAGATCCTGTTTTAGAAGTGGATTAATTTGTGTATGTTATAAACAGTTTCATTCTTTACTTTGCTTTGTTTATTTTTCATTGTCTCCTGGGCGCAGGAGTTCCAGCCTTATAGCACCCAGACTTTGGAATCAATTACCCTATGATATCCGGAACATACATTAGCAAGCTTTAAATCAAAAATAAAAACTTTCTTGTTTCGAGACTTTCATAATTATATGAACTCAGTAAATAAATACACTTTATAACTGTAGCTCCTGCCCTGTGTTTCACTCTCCAGGTATTGCGGTCCTGGGCCAATTTCACCAACTGTTTCCATGTATGACCAGTTCTCTCCACATTTGCATCCAGGTCACGACGCCGGATGTTTCTTGGTCTGCCTCTTTTCTTTTTCCCTTGTGGATTCTACAAGAGGGCCTGTCTTTTGGGACATGGGCCACCAATAAAGACTCTCCATGCATCTCAGTCCTGGGCCAACCTCACCAACTGTTTCCATGTATGACCAGTTCTCTCCACATCTACATCCAGGTCACGACGCCGGGTGTTTCTTGGTCTGCCTCTTTTCTCTTTCTCTTGTGGATTCCAACTGTGGGCTTGTAATGCTGGATGCTGGCTTGCAATGCTGGATGCTGGCTTGCAAAGAGTGTGACTAATCCACCTCCAGCGTCTTTGGAGGATTTCTTCCTCTGCAGGTTGCTGTCCTGTTTGCCACCACAGCTCCTTGTTGCTGATGGTATCTGGCCAGGGAATTTGCATAATTTGAGGCAGTTGTTGATAAATGTCTGGATTCTCTTTATTGCGGTGGCAGTTGTTCTCCAGGTCTCTGCTCCATACAACAGAACAGTGGTTTGAAGATCCTGATCTTGGTGTTGGTCATCAGATCTGAGGATCTCCAGACATTCTTTAGCTGATGGAAAGCCACCCAAAACCAAGTCTATGGCCAAAAGGAACAGGAAAGGTGACAGCAAGCATCTCTGCTTCACTCCTGTTTGCCCCGAAAGGCATTAGTAAGTTGCTGGTCATGTACAACCCTGCAAGTCATTCCTTCATAGGAATCCCTGATGATGTTATTGATCTTCACTGGTACCCCATAGAGTCTCAGCAGCTTCCAGAGGGTCTCCCTATTCACACTGTCAAACACCTTCTCATAGTCAATGAAGTTGACATAGAGAGGTTAGTTCCACTCCAATGACTGATCAAGAATGATACAGAGGGTTGTGATCTGGTCAGCACAGGATCTATTCTTGCGAAAGCCAGCTTGTTGGTCTCTGAGCTGAGGATCGCCAGTATCACTCATCCTGTTCAGGAGGACTCTATTGAAAATCTTGCCTGGGATGGACAACAGTGTTATCCCCCTGTAGTTAGAACATGAACTAAGGTCACCCTTCTTCGTGAGTTTGATAAGATAGCCTTCTTTCCACTCTGATGGGACTTGTTCCTCATTCCAGATTTTTCTGAACAGAGGGTAGAGCATTCCCACGGTGGTATGGACATCTGCTTTCAGCGCTTCTGCTGGAATGTTGTCTGACCCTGCAGTCTTCCTGTTCCTCAGTTGTGTGATGGCCTTGTGGATCTCCACCATGGAAGGTGCATTGCAATCAATTGGCAGATCCATGTCCGCTGGCTGGATATCCACTGAGTTCTGTGGAGCTGGTCTATTCAAAAGTTCCTCAAAATGCTCCATCCATCTGCACTTCTGTTTTTCCATATCTGGAATTTTCTTCTCGTCCTTGTCCCTTACTGGCCTCTCTGGCTGACTGTACTTTCAAGAAAGCTTCTTGATGGTGGCATACAGGTCTTTCATGTTGCCATGGTGAGTTGCTTCTTCTGCCGCTGCTGTCGCTGCTGCCACTGCTGCCAGCATCTCCATGTATCTCCTCTTGTCAGCCATGATGATTCTGTTTACATTTGTGTACTCTTCGTGGACTTTGGCTTTTCCGCTTCATGTGCGACTGTTGTTTATTGCTGACTTCTTCCTTTTCCTCTCCGCAATCTTTTTCAAGATTTCTGCTGAGATCCATTCCCTGTGGCTGTGCTTCTTGAAGCCTAGCATTTCTTGGAGCCTAGCACTTCCTGGCATTTTGATGTCACTGCCACTTTTATACCCTGCCACTTCTCATTAATGGTCTCTTCCTCTAGCAGTTCTTGTAAGACTTGGAACTTGTTTGAGTGCATGATCTTGAATTCTTCTAGCTTAGCAGTTTCTTTCAGAAGAGTGGTGTTGTACCTCTGGTGTTGGCTGGTCTCCCCATTCCAATATCTCCTCAGTTCCAACTTAATGCAGACGACCAGGAGATGATGGTCTGAAGTAACATCAGTTCTCCATTTGATGCACACATCTTGAATAGATCTTCTGAACCTTTTCCTGAGGCATATGTGGTCGATTTGGGTCTCTGTCAACAAATCTGGTGATACCCAAGTAGCCATGTGTATTCTTCTGTGATGGAAGATACTCTCGCCGATGACTAGGTTGCTTGTGGAACACAGGTTGGTGAATCCTCGTAACCCTGGTTGTTGCTACAGATTTTGGCGTTGAAGTTGCCCATTTTGATGTTTTGTTTTGGGCGGGTCTGGATAAGAGTCAACAGCCTGCTATAAAACTCCTCTTTATCACCCTCCTCACTCTCATTTGTCGGGACATAGCACTGGAC
The DNA here is from genome assembly GCA_006491835.1 of Architeuthis dux. Lineage (NCBI taxonomy): Eukaryota > Metazoa > Mollusca > Cephalopoda > Oegopsida > Architeuthidae > Architeuthis > Architeuthis dux. Next base: position 2,285,957 of record VCCN01005670.1, on the reverse strand, counting down.
GATGCCCATGTTGGTCCTCCTCTTCTTTGTTTCAGAAGCAGGCGGTGAGGATCTGTGGACCATGTGCCTCCCAACCAATGAGAGCTCTCTGAGCCGTTTTGGTCAACATCAAGGCCACTCCTTGGCTGTGGGGCACGTTATCATCCTCGTGGCCTGAGAATAGCAGCCACTCTCCTGTGGCTAACCTCTTCTGTCCAGAACCATTCCACCTTGACTCACTGATTCCTAGTATATCAAGACTGTAGTGTCCCATTTCGGCTGCCACTTGCACTGTCTTACCAGTTTCATAACATGGTTCTGACCTTCCATGTTCCGATCATGGTAGTGGCCCTAGTAGAAATGATGGTTGTTGACCTAGTAGCTTCCAGATTCTTCTGATTTTCACTACTCGGTGCCATACATCCTACAGCAGAAGGTCCATCTTCTACCAGGGTCGTAGTTTCTTTTGAGTCTTTTATTCGCATTTCTGTAGCAAGGAGTTCTTTTTACGGAGAGGGTGAGCTGGCCCCTCGCCCAACCCTCCTTCCTTTTCCAGCCGGGCTTGGAACCACCCTTGCTGGAGTTGACCATCCATCGCAGAGTTGATTTTGAAACAGATCTTCATAAATTTTATGATATGAACATGTCCATCAAACCTGGCTGCTGCTGTGTTGTACAAAACAGAACAGCAAATTAGTGATGTACAAATTTGGTATTTGAAAAACTGACTCACTAGTTAACAGAAACAGTTAGCTAAGAGGTTATTTTAAATAATTAAAATGATATTCAAATGGTTCTTCGGACAATTGAACTCCTTCTTGTTATTTGTATTGTAAACACAATGTTTCGGAGGATCCATTCTTTGGCCTTCCTCAAGGTGTAAAATCCAAGTCAAGAATGGATCGGCCAAAACGTTGTGTTTACAACACAAATAACAAGAAGGAGTTCAATTGTCAGAAGAATCATTTGAATATTAATGACCCTTCTCAAAACTATAGAAATTATGATATATTATTACTATGTTTATATAGTATAATTATTAATTACTACATTAATTTAGGTAACTAACCCTTTGTGCGCACATTAATTTCCTTTGTGCGCTGATTGCAAACTGCATGTGCACACTGGTTGCACAGTGGGAACTATGATCATTGACTGTTACTCTTGTTGTTGGTCTGAACGGCTTCTGCTGCAAATTGACAAGTGTTCAATCCAATTGAATGATTGTTATAAAAACGTTTGCTGTTGTTTTATCACTGTGTTAGTCACTCAATAGAAACCATCACATGCCCAATGTTTTTTGGCAGCATGCCATGTTGGGGGTAATCAACTAAAAAATTGGAATACAAACTAAGGGACACATTTAGCATAAACTTCCATTGCAAATTGAACCCCTACTAAAAAAACTAAAAAAAGTTTTTCTAGACATAATAAGGAGTAGATGTTTAGATTTACAGCTCTCTAACTGTATTGGTGCAGTCTGTATGCGTGATACATATGTACAAGCATACATACATAGCCAAACCAACTTAAAAACTGAAGAAACCTATTTTAACAGTTTTTGTTGACGTCTCTAAGTTTTCCGTTACTCCAATAACCCTCTTTCTTTCTCTTGTTCTTTTCATCCTCCTTCCATCTTTTCATTATAACTCCTACAATGACACAGAGAGAGAGAGAGAGAGAGAGAGAGAGAGAGAGACAATATCTTCATTGGTGATTTCTTTCATCAGCTGGCTTAAAATTCAAAAATTAAATGTAAGCTAACCAATTATCACTTAAACCCATTAACAGATGAAGAGTAATAGTTATCCATTGCAAGATAAAGACCCTTGGTCCATTGCAAGACAATCCATTGCAAGATAAAGGCCCTGACTCACAGATAGGACTGAGTTGCCATCAATCACAATAAAACAGAAATTTTATTGAGTTAGCCATAGAACTGCAATGGCGGAAATTCCTGTCATCTGCAACTAAAGGGTTAATATTCACGTTAAAAAATGTCTACTGTATATTTCAGCAGATGACACTTGAAGCATCCAACCCCCCCCCCCAAAAAAAAAATTGTCCTATAGGTCATATACAAAAACAGTGACTAAACAGTGAGCTAAAACCATGAAATTCAGACTGAAATTGGGGTCGCGTCTTATCTGAAGGTTGCCTTATCCGTCGAAATATACAGTATTTATATTCACATTGTCATAATCACTATTTTTTTTATTAATACTTTGCATGTGTAGGGTCATCATGTTGTAGGATCAGTATATATCTGTCGACAATTCTAATTTATTTTTGTCTTGTTCAAAGTTCAATGAAATGAATGAAAAGACAAATATGTATGTAACATATATAATATTTATTTATAGAACAATAAAAACATGATGATTGAAGTGTTGGGAAAATAATGCGTCTTGTGTTCATCAGTTTAATTGGAAATGAAATGGTCAATAGAATTAAAGTTCTTAAGAAAGTTGTTGTGTATGCATATGTAAGTTACTTACCTTATGATGAAATGTCTGTGAATACTTTGTACGTGCAGGTGAATGCGTGTGTGTGTGTATGTGAGTCAATATGATGAGATTGCGAATAGTGAGTCTTGTCTGTAATTTGCTTATATACAAAACAGGTGGGATCCCAGATGAAGTGGAAATATTTACCTAAAACCCTATATTATACATATGTCTTATTTGCCTTTCCAAAGAAAAAGGAACAAATGTCATCCATTAGGTTTCTTTCATTAAGTCATTAGCTCAACCCAGCAATGTGTCTGCTCTTTTACCTTCCCCTCCCCACCTTCTCTGTCTGGAGAACTTGAAACAAACATGACACATACATTGCATTCTCTTTAGTAAGCTAACAATAGCATGACAGAAATTTGGGGAAAGGTATGGATTCTGCTTTCTCTGTGCAGTCCCATAGCCAGTCATCTTGACCATGGTCTTAGACATGGAACAAAATAAGTGAATATGTAAATCATCTTCTTTCATATGCTCTAAGGCAGTGGTTCCCAAACTTTTTCAAATCACGGCATCCTTAGCGCAGAACAATCTTTTCACAGCATCCTAAGTCAGAAAATACTGAACAATTGCATTTCTATTCAAATTATTCTTCGGACAATTGAACTCCTTCTTGTTATTTGTGTTGTACACCTGAAGAATGGATCGGGCGAAACGTTGTGTTTACAATACAAACAACAAGAAGCAGTTCAATCGTCCGAAGAACCATTTGAATATTAATGACCCTTCTCAAAACTATAGAAAATTGCATTTCTGTTCATGAAATTCAAAGAATACATAATTTTCTATCCGACAGAATATGATAATTATAAAGATATTTGCTCAGCACCAGTGTGATCTAGGCTGCTCGTTTCACTATCGCTCACACCGGTGCCGAACAAATATAGGTTCCCAATTAATAAATGTCTTTATAATTATCATATTTCTGTTCATCAAAAATAAGGAATTATGTCATTTCAATGAGGCCGTGGAGAATCTGCAGTTATTTACATGCAACTACTATGTACAGAGAATGTTTGACACATTTCTAGAAGAATCCAGAAAGTAAACCTTGTTCGTCGACTGAGCGCCATCTGGTGTTGATACACTATGTTCGGAGAATGTTCGACATATTTCTAGAAGAATCCAGAAAGTAAACCTTGTTCGTCGACTGAGCGCCATCTAGTGTTGAAACAGTGAAGTTCAACACTAGATGGACAGAGTGATTCGCAATGTGTCAGTTAGATGTCGCTTCCTATCATTGTGACCACGCATCAGTACATTGAATAATGATTGCCTGAAATTATTGTAATTTCCAAATATCCAGCGCCGCCCCTGGGATCTAGCCACAGCACCCTCCCAAGAAACGTATCTGCCTACACGTTTCTACAGATGCTTTTTCTTAATATCTAAATGCTATTACTGTATATGTATAGGTCGAGTTTTGAAGACCAAATCTTTAGGCAAAAATTGTCGGTTGACATATTTATGGGTAATAATAATTTTGTAAGGATGAAATTCAAACATAATGGGAAGGACTAGGAGCAACCCTTGGCTTCAAAAAAGCATACCATAAATTAATGATTTTGTGACCATAAATCAAGGGTCAACCTATACATGAGATAGACTTATACACGAGTGTATACAGTAAATATTATCAATACATACTTTGAATTATAGTCCTCTGTAGTAGCAGATTTAAAAAAATTCCTATCAGAGTTGCCAGATTGTTGGCGACGTTTCTGGCCAAAACTGGCTAAATGCCAAAATTGTTTATAAAACATTGTAATACTGCAGTACACACCAAAAAGTCAACTTTTTTGTTCCGTACGAATGGCAGAAAGTTAGGGTCCAGTTTAGCATTACAATTACATTGTAAATAGAAACCCCTGTATAACCTTAAAAAATTTACTTTTTTTCAAAACTGATCAATTTCTTGAGGAAACGAAGGTCTTATGGATGGAAAACACAAAACATTACTTGCGAAAAAATGTTCCATTCTTTTAAATAAATGTCAAAAGAAATTAAATATGGCCAAACCAAAAAATTTTATGGCCAAATGCTTTTTTTTTTTTTTTTTAAAGCCAAATTTGGCCATAAAATGGCCAAAATGGCAATCCTGCCTACCACTGAGAAAAAAAAACTCATGAGTGGTCATGGTAATATTACTACTGCTACTATTTCCCCCTTCTCTAATTTATAAGTGATTTAATGTTTCTTAAAGACATTGTCACCATCTTTTCTCTCAATCATAATAATCTTTGTTTTGATGTTATTAACGTTTTTATCAATTGCTGTTAAGCAATAATTTATTTTGTTTAAAAACCCTCAATTCTTTAATAATGTAACCCTCATGACTCCTGTTGCTTCTTGCTTGAGAGAGATTTGTAGTTCTACTACTACTGCAATCCAACCAGTGATGCCAACTTTATTTTAAAGTCTACATCTAAAATTGAGTCAATAAACATCTAAATACATCTAGATTCTCCAGATCTGGCAGATATATATTTGAAATCTAGGAAATATTAAATGTGACTTTAATCGTCAACATTTACTTCATTAAAATATTACTTATTTTATTAAAAAATATTACTTATTTCATTACTATAAATTAAATAAAAAATATTACTTAAAAAATCATCTAAATAGCAATTTCTGACAGATGCAACCAAAAACATCCAGATTTAGATGAAAAACATCTAAATTGGCAACATTGAATCCAACTGCTTGCTTTTCCCCGTTCCTTTAAAAAGAAATAAAAAAAACTATCCTAATTCTTCCTTTTTCTTTACTTTCTTCCTTCCTTCCCATTTCATAATTATTGTTACTACGCACTACTCTAATTTTAAACTATTGTTACTTATTTGCCAATTCTTTCGCATGACACATTAAAATTTAGGGTCTTAAAGGCTTTCATAAACTCTTGATCGTGGTTTTATGTCGATTATTTTTTAAAAAGTTTAATAGTTCAGCTGACCTCAAAACTAAACTAGAGAGAGAGTGAGAGTATATAAATAAATATTATTACTACTATTACAACGTCTGCCAACAATTTTACATTCATTCACCCCGATTTTCCTTCCTTCTTTCTTCTTCGTCATCACATCATCCTCCCTCATCTGTTCCTTAAATGTTACTAAACGTTTGAACTACATTGACATTATATTATGATAACTTTTTTAACAGTATGGAACACTAAACACGCAATAATGCGATAATAATCTCTTTCCCGCTATTGTCATCATCGCAATTTAAAAAATTAAAATCAAGACTGTTTTGATTCACAATTTCACATAGTAGTTCATTCATCATTGTTAATGTTTGTTGTTTGACATTGTATTATGATAACCTTTCTAACAGTATGGAACACTAGACACGCAATAATACAATAATAATCCGTTTCCAGCTATTGTCATCGCGTTTTTAAAAATTAAAATCAAAGACTGTTTTGATTCACATAGTAGTTCATTCATCATTGTTAACGTTTGTTGTTCATAACTCCTGAGTGATGGGGGTGAACTACTACTATTACTACAAGAAGCTGATGATGACAGTGACACACCACAGATGGTTGCTGAAAGAAAGAAAATACGTCCTCCTCTCAGTAACATCTGATGATGACATAGACAGACTTCAAGCTAACAGATTGTAAAATATCACTGTTAGTTCCACAACAGTAATACTACTGCTCAGTACTACTGCATTTCTACTGCTCGTCTTTAAAAAGTGATGTCAGTTGTTACCCTTCCAATGCCCTACTAATATTAACATTATTACACAGGGTTGCCAGATGGAGACGTTTCTGGCCAAAAACACGTAAAAAATAGTCAGAAATAGCCAAAGATGGCCAAACACAAAAATTGTTTATAAAAACAATTATTTCATTATTTATTCTATTAGATCAAATATCATAAATCATTAATATTATTTTTTTTTAAATACTACCATTTACCTTTTTAATTTATTTAAGTCATGGCTAAATGCAATTTAAAAAGGCCAGCTTTGCTGGATTTGGCCATAAAATTGCCAAAATGGCAACCTGATTACAGCAATTATTCTCTAGTCCTTACTGTAAAAGAACGACTGACATTGTATTTGTTTATATCAAATTTATATAATTATTTAATTGATGAATCAGTTCTAACTCTTTTAAGATACTTTAAAGTATAAATCTGTATGTGATGGTTGGTACTTTAGTACCAGGTATTATCCGTGGTTGGTACTTTAGTACCAGATATTATCTCTTAGTTTAAGAAAGTAGGCTGCTAACTAGACTGCCAAATTGAGCTTTTCACAAATTTCTGAATTACATAATGACAGCATCAAAAACTCAGGGACTTTTAATGCTGTAAGTTATTTTTATTGAAATAATAAAAGTGTAGTTAACGACACTATCAAAACCCAATCTATAAAAAAAATCCATGTTTTCTTAAAGTTATGCATTTAAAAAAATATTTGCATCCTAAATGTTTTAAATCGTTTTATATCCATTTTCTCTCACTATCCTCAGTTGAATCGTCTGATAAATTCGCGCTGAGTGAAATAAACTTGAAACAAGAATTTACACCTGATCTTTTTTTTGCATTGAGGAATTTTATTGAAAATATAGTTTACCCATGGCCGTCAAAAAATGACAGCTGTATTTACATAATTTTGCAATTGCATTCTACTTGAAAAATAAAAAAAACATTATACATTGCTCTGCATTTTCTTGTTTATGTTCAACCAGAATTTACCCAGGTATATTACACATTTGCAAAAAAATAAATAAGGGAGACTACTCTATAATAAGCATTTAATAGTTATCTCCTTTGACAAATGTTACAGACAAAAGATATAGACATATACGTGGCGTATTAAGTAGGTATCACAAGTTTTCAGAAATGAAGTTATAATTTTAACTATAATTTTACTTCTCCACAAAAATTTCTGTAAGTAGATTTCTTAGCTGTATTTTTAATGTGTATGAAGATATAAAGGTATGGTTACTTACTAAGGGTAGGACAGTAGGGTACCCGTGAGGATTGAACTCACAACACTAGTGAATTGATCCACAAAACAAGCTTGTTGGTTATGTTAACCATCGCACCATCAGGTGGCCATGTTGATTTGAGTCAAATGAATAATTTATTTAGTCAAAAGTTAATTTGCTCTGTGTAAATCTGTATCTTACCAAGTTGAAATGTAGTCTCACAGTAAAATCTGTAATACCTACATGGTATGAATGTGTGTGTGTGGTTTCTCCTTGGTAGCTGAGGTGGTAGCTTATTTCTTACCAGTTCCAGTGGTTGGTGATCAAGACCAGGTAAAAGACAGGAACTTGAATGCTGATTTTTAAGGTAGGCCAGGAGGCCCTCCCCACTCTGGAGATTGACAAAACACAATCTTCCTCCCAACATATAGTTCCATGCCAGACTAAGCAAAGTTTCTTGGTATATATCTATATATATATATATATCTATATGATGGATATGGTTAGACAATGTGGAAAAGAAGGAATGAGAAAATCGTGTTACGTCTCAAACATGTTTATTATCATGAAGATGAAAATTAGCAGAGTCATGCGATCATCCATGTGGTGTGATATGAATGAAACGAGATGTGTTTTGTGTATTATATGCCAGGTGACCTGGTTTGTTAAATGGGGAGTTACTTTTTTTGAAGGGGTCATTCTTTCTTTTCCACATTGTCTAACCATATCCACCATTTTGTCGGATTCCCTAATATCTATACAACAAACATATCTCTATATCTCTATATCGAACAATTGGAAAAGTTTGCAGCACCATCTTTGCACAATGATTGCAAAATCTTAGAAGTATCTATGAAGTTTACTCAATTCTTTATTTTGTGTGTGTGTGTGGGTGCATAACACTGATCTCTTTAAGAATTGTTTGTGCAAAACGGATAATTTCACTCTATTTTGGTGAAAATCATGGCTGAATACAGTGGCGTCCTTTTATACCAGCTATATCATTCCTGTCAGTTTAGTCCAGTGGTTCTCAACCTTTTTCAATCTTGAAGGGGTGCCCCCTTCAAGATTTCATAATCTTTCTCGCACCCCTTAATCTAAAGAATTAAATTTAAAAAAGTAAAAATTGGCAAAGTTAATATTCAAAAGTGTAAATAACAAAAT
>VCCN01005670.1:2234471-2249505 GCA_006491835.1 Architeuthis dux | reverse complement strand
TATCATATTCTGTCGGATATAAAAATTATCCATCATTTGATAATATATATATATATGCCTTGAATAGTGCAGTTTTTGATGTATGGTTACAGTATTGATGTACAAATTAATATAATTGAGTATAAGCTGGAAAAAAACCCCACTATATTATAATAACAGTGCAGTTTTGAACGATATGGAAAATCTTTGAACAAATTAACCGCTCTAATCAAGGTCTATCTGTATATACTACGCTTAATTTAATGTGGCACAAGGGCATAAGAATCCCCATAAAACATTTGGTAGCACCCCTTGTAATTATTGCAGGCGTGAGTGCTGTGATTATCTCCCTTTAGTTCAATTGTAAAGTCCTGTCTAGAAAACAGATGCTCATTATTTCATAAGACTTCAAAAGGTGAGAGAAGAAGGGGGGGGGGTATTATTTTAAGCCATCAAAAATGGATTGTTTGATTCGGATGGATTTTCACTGACCACCGGATTCTTTCTTTTTTTGTACTTAATTTTAAAATTGTCAAACAAAACTTTCAACATGGTTTCTTCAGTTTTCAAGTTGGGCTGGCTATGTATCATGCATACAGTCTGCATCAATGGAGCTAGAGGGCTGACAATTTAAACATTTACTCCTTATTATGTCTGGAAAAACGATTATTTTTTAAAACTCCCCCCCAAAATAGGCTTTTAGTGGGGGGGTTCAATTTGCAATGTAATTTTTTACTAAATTGGTCCCTTAGTTTGTGTCCAGTAGCATTCACGCTTGTTTTTTTGAAAATTCAGACTTTTTTGGTGATCACTGCCCAACAAAAGGGGAAAGAAGTAACTTATTCATTGATCACCCCCTTTTTCCAAATTTGTAATTGATCACCCCCAACACAACATGCTGCCAAAAGACGTTGGTCACATGACGGTTTCTATTGAGTGACTAATCAGACCTGTTTAATCTTTATTTGTTTACTTAGATGAATTATTGTAAATCAGTTGTATTAATTTGTGACTATTATTTATCTTCATCTAAATTTTTGTTGCTTTTTATTGCCACTATACTAAGGTCAGTTTCTCTTTGGCAGTGAGTAAATAAATAAATAAAGAATAAGCTCCCGGTGAGACTCACATCTTTCTATGCTGGAGGGAGGCTAGGATTAACGCCCCTACCACTCATTGCCATTTGAGCTATAGGAACTCGTGTGAAGCGAGTGTCCAAATCCTTTAAACTCATCCCTTACACCTCAATCTCTTCTGCACCATCCTTGTTATTAGATGGACGTTTCAATATCAGGAATCCAAGTTTATTTGAAGTTTTGTAAATTATTATTATTCATTTTTGTGCTACTTTAAGTCCGGTCGAATTTCACCAAAAAATGGTCAAACCTGGAAGTAAATATACCATTAACAAATTTGGTACCAAACGAAGTGCAATTTTTATGTAGAATAACAGACAAAAAACCCTAGACATGAACCTTTGGTGAAAATTTTTCATAAGCCCAAATGTAAAATGGTAGAATTTAAGCAAAAATAGAGGATTTCAAAACTGCATTGTTCTGAATTCAGAATGATCGGCCACAATGCCACAAAGTGTGGAGGAAGAATATTAGGCAATGTTCAATTATATGGGGGTTAATTAAACAGCTTTTTGGTTGGCTATAAAATGGCTACCCTGATTGGAAATTGTAAAGTTTCACACACTCACTCACTCGATGTTAAAAGAAATGTCAAAAATAATAGTTTGGAGTCTTAATGCTCACACCGATAAGTTAAGTAGGAAGGTAAATGGGCCTAAATTCTTTAATGAATGCTACTTTTGGACTACTACACCTATTTGAACACAGCATATATTTTGATTTTTCAGAAAAACTATTAGGGTAGCTTTATCAAACTTGGGATGAATATGCAGCTACACGGCCTATTAAATCCTGCAAACCAAATTTATCTACCTATTATAGTTTTTCTGCTATAACAAAGTTTGTAAAGGCAGAATTTTATGAATTTTAAAAATTTTTTAGTAAATGGCTCAAAAAGGGGATAAGATGACCTTCTGGTTGTAATTGGAGAAAGTCTCTTCGATAGGCAGTCTCATGGACTCTACACTAAATATCTTTTCTAGCCTCCTTTGCACCTCACTATCAGAAAAAATATCCTCATAAGGATCTATGTAAGTTTTCTTTGCATTCAATATGTAGTAAATGCAAGACAGTACTGAAGAAGTATTTTCCAGCACGGGACAAAAGTTAGAATGTTTTTGGGGTTTACCCTGTCCTGGATTGATTTGGCTGGGAAGTGAGAAGTGGTCTATATTCCCAAAGGGAATTAAGCCAACTGGGACCAAAAATGCTGCTCTATCCATGCATTGCACGATGGGCTGGTGAAAACGTTGGATATGGTCTAGTTCAAATAAACCCTTTACGGACACTGATTTTGCAGAGCGGCCAAAATCCATTGCAAGTTTATAATTTAATGCCTTCAAGTTGTGAACAACTGTTGGCAACTTGTCCTCATAGAACAACAACTCTAGGTCCTTATCTACAAAGATAGGGATTGGCCACAACTGACCAGGTAGAAGTTCTACTTCTGTACTAGAAGTTCTTTAAATGTTTTTTTGTAGAACCTAAAAATGTCTTAATTTCTATGTCATGTTTGTGACTAATGTTTTTACCACAATTTAAAGGTTTAAGGACCTCCTCAGCCAAATAGGTCCACACTCCCAGTAAACAGCTTACAGACACCCTCCTATTTCCCTCTTTAAACTTCACATTTATAATGGGGGACAAATACTGCGAACTTGGCTTCATACCAGCATGTATACTAAGGTTAACCTGATCTGAAGAACCTTTTTTGCACATGGCAATAATGTGCCCGCATCTCTTACGATGATGACAAGTGTCTTTAAGCTCGTTTATTAGAGGACAGGTATCAGCCATATGCCTATCATCGGTACAGTGGAAGCATAGCTTCGATACCATGCACCTAGCTAACCTATCTTCCATGGAAACATATTTCCGGCACTCCAAATTTTGGTGTCCAGACAGTCGACAAAAGTTACAATATTTTTTCTCCAACAGGGGGTGAACTATCCTTACTTTGGGTAGAAAACTTCCCCAGCACTGGTGGAGAAGCCTTAAAATATTTGGTTTTCAACCTGGGGGAGCGGACATCTTATGGAGCCCCGGACCTGAGTAGGGTGCATACTTAATCCCCCCTTCTCTTTGATCGGTAGATGCTTTATTACCTCGCCAGTGTCCTGCAGAATAAAGGACAAAGGGGGATAATAATTAATTCTCCTCTTATTTCCTTATCCCACCATCCGAGAAAAGGACGTACCTAATTCCCAGAGCAGTGATTGCGTCTTAACAACATAGCTAGCTATATCCGAATAGGTTCTTTGCCTTTTCGGAATATACTTTTGAATATTATGGAGAATACTATAAATTATTTCCTGTTTATCCAAATATTCCTTCTTTCTAATATTTCTGGGGCCAAAAAATAATGTTCGTTATTAATGCCTAAATGATTCATTAATTGGGAGAACTTCAGATAATTTAGCCGGTTTGCACAACTCAGATGAGATAGAAGATTCTTAAAATTAATTTTATCCAAGGTGATTTCCAGTCCGCTGAATGTGGGGCTGTTAATTTGAACTTGCAGGATGTTGCAGGATGAATGACTTCTTCCTTCTGCAGGCGTCGTATTAACTTGAAAAGGTGAAAATGGTTGGGTATGGTCTAGCCTCATATTAGGGTTTAGGACCGAGGAGGGAGTTGTGGTCAATGCTGGCTCCTTAGGACACAACACTTGGGGGCTTTCGTCAGCAATCTCTTTAGATGAGGGAGTCCGTTCAACATCCACCAATCGACACCACACTTCTTTCACTTCTAACAAGAATTCTTGCTAATAGTTGAAAGCCTCCCTGGTGCTTCCATCTAACTCCTCCAGTCTCCCTTCTTTCAGAAATTTAGCAATGCTTTGAGGTCCTGACGATGAAAGGAGAATTCTTCTAGTGTTAAGTCCCTTCTCTTTCGTAACCTTCTCAGGACTGCCCTTATTTTAACCCTCAAAAGGTCAGCATGATTAGAAGATATTTCCTGGCTATCCACCATGTTGGAATTATTATGAGGAGGACCAAACAAATCTTCTTAAAATCATTTGCATCTGTTGATAGCACTACATATTCCGGTAATCTATTCCAAAGTCCTACCACTCTTGCTAAAAAAGAATTTTCTGATATTCAATCTACTTCTATTTGTTTCTACCGTATATGTGTGGCCTCTCAGTCCCTTGTACCCACTTCTAGTAAAAAATACATCAGGGTTTACTACTTCTTCTAAACCATGCATAATCTTAAACATTTCTATTAAGTCTCCCCGATCTCTCCTATTTTCTAACAATGTTAACCCTAACACTTTTAGCCTATACTTATAACTCATACTTTTTAATTCCGGTACTAACTTAGTTGCTCGTCTCTGGACTTACAAGCCATTGTTTGCAATGTGTTGAAAATAATTCTCGACGAGGAAGGTGTGAGAGAGGGCCGAGTTCAAAAAGAATAAATATTTCTCCTTGAAGTGGTCAGGACAGAAGAAGCAAATCAAATCTCTTACCTTTGTCTTTTGACGTCAATGTGTATGACATTTGAGATTTGCGCAGACTTGCTGTCTCGCGACTTGTAGACCTTTAGGTCTCTTGTCTGGTAACTGGACAGGAGTGGAGGGTAACGAAAACCACTCTCTATCATGGGGGGTTGGGTTTTTTTTGTCCGGGCAACAATCCTCTAACATAGTGTGGTCATAACAAATAACGACAGTAATGACACCACAACGAACTATACATTTCTCTCCACTGGCTGGGTTTTAAGGATGACAGAATTCGTATTATCCGGCCTTTCCTGTACTTCTCATTGGTCTTGCGCAGAGGCTGGATTCCGGTTCCAGTCATTTTGGGATCTATAAATGATAACCTTCATGCAACACTAGTTTCTCCCTGTCACGTGACAGGTTCGAGAATTTACTTTACCCCTCCTCCCATCTGTCTTTACCACAGGTGAATAACCATTTTGTTCAGAGTATATAAGATACTAACAGAAGTACCCGGCCGTGCCCGGTTTTCTAATATCTAAAATGAATACAATCACATGAGTTCACTATATTTAATTGCTTTAAAAAGATGCTGACCATTTTCAGTCGGTCCCTTTTAAAAAAAAAATACTGTACTAATTTATATAATTTGCGAAAAAAATCCCTTTTTTCCAAATACTGTACTAATTTACATAATTTGGGAAAAAATCCTTTTTTTTCCAAATACTGTACTAATTTAAATTAATTACTGTGTGTGAATTCTTTTTAATCAGGAACTTTTAAAAAATTTCATTTACATCATCTATTCCTATTCATGCCTTTCCCAAGGACATTAGTGTGAAGTGAACGCAGATTATCTCACTTGGAGTTTGAACGCTACTCGCCAATTCCATTTTATGTGCTGCTAACTGCTTGGCCACTGGCACCTCCACTGATATTTTTAAAAAATCACTAAATGTTTACATAGATGCCTACAATTAGGGTGCTTCTGGTTTATGCGGTGTCACATGAAAAAGTTTTTTTTTACCCTAAATTGACCTGTGGCAACCTCTAGTGACTTTAGAGGACAGTACATCCTATCCCATTTTCATCCTCCAGTCAAGTTACCCTTATAGACTAAAGTTTTCGATTGTTTGTTTACATTGTATAAGTAAAAACATTTATTGGGAAAATTTCTCAAATCTTGACTGATTTTGCTGAAATTTGGCTATAATGTTGACAAAACCCCAGGAATTGAAAAACGGTGAGTCAAGGACGATCCAATTCTTTGTTTACATTTTATATGTAAATAACCATATGTCAACATGCAAAAAATATTGAACTTTGTAACTGCTGACTTGTTATACAGGTTCTTGGGCTCTATTTCAACCGTTTTCTGTTGGGGACCTTTATACTTTTGAGATTTATTTTAATTAAAATTTGTAATAAATACAGGGTGTCCCAAAAGCAATCTACCATTAAAGGGGCCAGACTTCTTTGATGACCCCTGAAAATTATCTAGATCTTTTCTGGAATGTTTATGGCCGCGAATCATGCACATTGATTATTATTTTCAAAGACATTACGTCCGCATTGGGTGAGACTGGGTTGATTGATAACTAGGAAGAGTCGCTGGCTATGAAGACGACCTGGTGTGATTGAATGCTTGCCGAAATCATGTGACTTACATCCTCCAGATTTAGCTTTCTGTTGGTTGTCCTAAAGAAGATGGTGTGTGGTAGAAAACCAGCCACCCTACAAGAATTGAAAACCAGAATAGAAAAGTTACCACCATCGAGGTTGAAACTTGTCAGAATGTGTACAAATCAGTAGCTTTGCCGACTGAATAGACGCATCAAAATGGATGACAGTCACATTGAACCTTACATGTAATGCATTGCATATGTCTATGTTTATTAAATCTGTTGTCTGTTTATTGCATCATTAAAATTGTTTTGGTAAAAGTTGGGCGTTACTTTTGGGACACCCTGTATTTATAAAAGGCAGCTTCGACATGAAAACTATTTTAAAAAGTTTTCATCTCTACTCATAAGCAAATGTAACAGTGTTAAAATCACAGCATGAAGCCTTGAAAGTCAATATTATTATACTGTATTAGTTTTCAATTCAAGACATTAAGAACATGGTGTACGGTACAAAACCTGCACACAAGAACTGAAACCAGAATAGAAGAAATATTTGCAACCATTGACGTCAGAATATGTGCAGATCAGTTGCTTGCCGACTGAATAAATGTATCGAATTGGAAGACAGTCACATTGAACATTACATGTAACGCATTGCATATGTCTATGTTTATGAGATCTGTTATTTGTTTATTGCATCAATAAAATTGTTTTGGGACAAATCAGATTATTTCTGACAGCTAAATTATTTAAGACAAGACAAGACAAGACAAGATTGGCTGCAGTAGGGTTAAATTCCACTCCTACTTCTATTCCAACTGAAGATGATTACTGCAACATTTGTATTGTTTATTGATAATTATAATGACATTTATTAGTTGAGAACCTATATTTGCCCAGTGCTGGTGTGAGCGACCTAAATCGTAAATGTGAATAAAGAAATGAACTCTGTGCAGGGATCGAACCCGCATCCTCCTAGGAAGCTACCTTATATGCAGGTACTGCTCTACCGACTGAGCTAACGATGATCTCATGGTAGGCAGGAGTCTTTTAATCCTACACTTTGTTGGCTTTTCTACTCTCACATTTGTATTTTAGGCACGAAGGGTGGATCCCCGCACGGAGCTCGTTTCTTTATTAACATTTATGATTTAGGCCGCTCGTTTAGCAGTTGCTCACACCAGCACCGGGCAAATATATGTTCACAACTAATAATATCATAATTATCATATTCTGTCGGATATAAAATTATCCATCATCTGATTTCATTGTTTGTATAATAAATAAAAAATCATAAAAATATATTTATCAGAATGAAATAAGCCTGCGCATATCTGTATGATCAATTTTCATTAATATCTAAGACTTGTTAATTTAGCTCAGTCAGTAAGACAGTCAGCTACTGATTACTAGGTTGTGAGTTCAAATCACGCTAGGGGAATGGGGATTTTACATATTGGTTTGGTGAGGATTGTTCTTGTTACAGTAGGAAAACAAAGTCAACTTCTGACTTTGACAATAGTTCTTGATATGTGATTGGTATGTGACTTCTTTGACTGTAAAAGATCTTCTCCCATTATCAGTCAGACTGGAAATGCAAGTCTTTGTGCAACAATCAACACCTACAGTTGGTCTCCCTCACTCATGATCGTTGCAGTCAGTGCACTTGATGAACTTTTTGAGAACACACAATAAAACATACCTAAGAAAAAGGTATGAAGTTTCTGTTTATTTGAAAATATTTAAATTATGCTATGTTTCATGTCAGTAAATTCAAGAAACAAGGGGGAGCTACTCCCACATGGTGAATTGCAACAGATTGCTTGCAGTCTACATCTGTCCACCAATATATTAATTCCAAAAGATGGAGTAATGATACGTGTTCTAAAAATAAGGGTAACAAATTACAAAAATGAATTTATTGATAATAATAAATTGTTTACAGCGGATAATCCAGTGTCTAATCCAATAAATGGAATTCATAAACAAATCAGCAAAAAACTCAACAGTCACACGATGTATACGTCGCAGAAGATAATTAGGGCTGAGTCAATAGAGCTGCTGGGATTTCATTAGCAATAATAAAATTTGGAATTCCAGGACAACCTACGTGTGCTTGCATAATGAAATCACAGAAATTAATAATTACTGTATAAGTCGACCCCAAGATTAAGGTATTAATTCAAGTTTAGTCCAATATTTGATGGATAAGTCGACTCTCCAAAATAAGGCAGCATTGTGTCAAGTTCATATACACTGATAAAACAAATTTAAAAAAAAAAACAAAACATACAAAGTGTCCCATATATGTCCCCTTTTCCCCAGTTGTAAGGGAAGTAACTTTGTATTTAACTTGATTTTTATTGCAAAATGATTTTCAATCAAATGGAGCAGAATTCAAGTGAACAAGTACAAGGGAAATAACTCTGAGATTTTATATTTACATTATTGCCCTTACATCTGGAAAAAAGGGACTTGTATTTCACCAAGTGGGAACAGCTTCTTCCCCTTATTTCTTGAATTTACCAACATAAAATGAGTGATCACCGTATTAAAGTAAATGTCTGATAAAATAAAAAATAAGAAGAAACAGAGATTTGAAAATATTTTAATAAAGCACCATTATTTTAATTTTTAAACACAAATCAAAAATAATATAATAAATTGGGGGGAAAAAATGACAAATATTAATTTATTTAATGGCTACAATCAATGGAGGTAGTGATAAAGAATTTGGTAATCCTTGGTCCCACGGATATAAAATATGAGTTAAACACAGCATACAAAGGCTAAAAAGAAAAGTATAACTATAAAATGTATTGGTCAGATATTAATGCAATAATGAAGTTAAAAAAACAAAAACATTACTTTGTTCTTTATCAGAATATTGCACACCAGGAATTCATTTAGGAAACTGTGCGTCCAATGTGCCAAACTATCTTTGTAATTTCTTTTTGATGCATCCAGAGATTTTTAACATTCTGGATGTCTGATAAAGATTAAATTAATGGCTTTTAACTTCATTATTGTGTTAATATCTGATCAATACGTTGTATAGTTAGACTTTTTTGGAGCCTTTGTGTATGTTGTGTTTAACTACCATATTTTACATTTGTAAGACCAAAGATTCAAATGAATTGTAAAATGATTTTAGAATTTTAATGTGGTTAACTTGGTATGCAAACACTTTGGGCATAGAAGATTTTGCAAGTATACAGATGTACTGTCTTCAATGAGCTCTGGGTAAGTGAGACATTTGCCTATGTTCGAGATAGCTGCTCCTTAAATTGAACACAAACCAGTCATTTTGTAAATAGTGTCATCAGCCAGAAAACCAACATCCTTACCAGTGGACTAGCAACACTTGCTACAAAAGTAAAGATATACAGGGTGTCCCTGAAGTCTGGACACACAGGAAATATCACTATTTATAACTAACTATATTTTTTTTGCACCACAGATTAAATATGAGTTTGCCGAAAGAAGAAAGGATTGAACTGGTACTTCTCAGTGTACTCAATGAAAATTAAAGATACAATACACTTGAGGGAACACATCATAAATGAATGTGCTCAAATTGATGGAAATGTGGATTTAATGCATCGGGTTCATGTGAATCTCGCAAAGCGCATTGAACTTTGCATTACAAATGGTGGAAAACACATTGAAGATGTTATTTATTAATATTTCAATTAAATAAAATGTTGTTCAAATTTTTTTTATTGAAAATATGCATTTTGTCTGTGTGTCCAGACTTTAGGGACACCCTGTACATTAGTATACTGGATTTTACATAAGTACAGTGTTGTAGTGCCACGATATGTGTCACAATCTATATACTACTAAAATTTTCATTTTATTTATACCCTCAAATTAGCCAAAACGATGCATTGTTGCTATATATATATATATATATTGAATCAAGGTACCCCTAAAATGTACCTCCCCCCCCCCGCTGTAGAGACTTACCTTGCTCACCGGATTGCTACGCTCGCTAAAGCAAGCAGCCCTGCATTCCCTTACTTCTTTTTAAAGCACTACACCCCGCTACGAGAGATACGAAAGTACTGTATTTACTAGAGTACAATGCAATCTCAAATATAAGGTGACCCCCACTTTTTTTTTTTTTTTACCTAAAAATCTCATGGGAACTGAGAAAGATTTTCTCAAAGTCAAGATGCCTGCCCATGGGTCTGAAATCGAGTCATTAATTTATTTAATGATAAAAACTGGGCATAACTAATGATCAAGACTGAAATATCAGGAAAAGTATTCTCTCATTTCTTTCGTTGTATAACACTAAAGGTTGTGTGTATACACTCGGTTGTTCTTCAGAAGAGTGTGTGTTTACATTCAATTTCAAAAGTATATATATATATCTTATAAGAATAGAATACTTAGTCAAAGTTCTGATTGTGTTTATATTATTTAAAAGTTGATTTTTTCGAATCCCGTTAGAAAAATATATTTACAGATATACAACTTATACAAACTAAACTGAATGTATTTTGGCAATGAGTTGTTTGTCAGCCACACTGGGAGACAGGGTTGCCAGATTGGGCTACAAGGGGAGATAATCCTAGCTTTATCTCAGAGACTTACCCAACACAGGCATTGGAATAGTGTTGTATTTGAAAATAAAATGAGTCTGGAGGCAAAGGTTCAATACCAGACTCACTCGATTTTCAAATTCGATGCTATTCCAGTGCCTGTGTTTGGTAAGGCTTGGATCATCTCTCCTTGTAGCCCAATCAGGCAACCCTGCTGGGAGAATGGAATGTAACATTTGAAGACTTATTATATATACTCTTGGTAGATATGTCATACTTTTGGTTAATAATATTTTTGTCTGAGCCTTTGACCTATGTATAGTGAGGTTCAGTAGTTAAGTCACATGCGTTTTTCATAAACAAAAAAACTGTGACTCACCTATGAGTATATACAGTATTATTGGAGGACTTTTCCATCTTTTTTCGACACAATTCTCACTTCTTAGGAGTTAAAGTAAAGAAATGGTTGACCCTTTCACATACTGGTATTTATGCAGTTCAATTTTCTCATCCATTCTTTTAAGATGAGCGAATTCTTTTAATGTGCCACATTTTCCAGTGTGATACTGTTGATATGATATAGTGCAGGGGTAGGCAACCTATGAAATGCAGGCCAGATTGGGATACTATGTTTACTTTTTACGTTTTAAAGATTCTTGGTGTCTTTTTAATTGATTAAAATAAAAGTTCTTTGATATCGAATTGACATCCTTGGTTAAACACAGATTAATTTCTAGCATGCGTTATTCATTGATTTCAGGCAAAATATAACTAGATGTATTTCAGTAGATAATTCCCTTATTTCAAACTTTTTATGGCCCACCGTCTACTCATAAATATGTGATCCGGCCCACAGGGGCAAAAAGGTTGCCGACCCCTTATGTAGAGCATTGTTTTCTTTTTATTGTTCCCCTTGGTTGAGAGATGTCCGAGTTTGTGTTCCTTCAGAATTCTTCGTAGTCCGTATCAGCCGATGCGTCACTTTCTGCAACAACCTTTTTGACCTTTTTCTTTTTCTTTTTGAACATTGGAAGAAGTTTGGCTTTCGTTCGCATTAATTCTACAAAGAGAAGAGAAATTGAATTTGAAAGATAAACGAGAAAATAAAACAAACAAAAAAAATGGCTTACAAGTGAGGAAAACCACACAATCATCTTTTCTTATGTCACAAGGCAAATTAGAATCTGTTAAGAAAAAAAGATTAAACAATCCAAAATGAAATCAACCCATTATGCAAATGGCAGGAATTTCCATCATTGCATTTCTATTTCTTGGTCAATGAAATGTCCGTTTGTTTTGATTGATGGCAACTCAGTTTGATCTGTGAGTCAGGGCTTTTATCTTACAAAGGATAACTTGCAATGGACAAGGGCTTTTATCATTCAATGGATAACTATTACTGTTTGCCACCTTCAAATGAAATTTATGAAGGGAAATAACTCCTGATTCAAATTATCCCCCTTTGACCACTAGGTGAATTTTAACATTTTTTCCTTTTCAATTCACAGAAGAGTTCCATTATTTTTATTTCAACAATGCATAGCTCACACTGTTGAGAGACTGAGTTGCAAACATCAACTAACATATTTTCTATAGTTTTGAGAAGGGTTATTAAAATTCAAATGGTTCTTTGCACGATTGAACTCCTTTTGTTATTTGTGTTGTGACATTTTTTCTGTATTTCTCCATTCTTTGATAATATCAGGTCCATACCGATTGTAAAGATATTTTCCATAGTTCGAGGAATGGATCGGCCGAAACGTTGTGTTTACAACACAAATAACAAGGAGTTCAATCGTCTGAAGAACCATTTGAATATTAATGACCCTTCTCAAAACTATAGAAAAGTATATAACCTTGTATTCTAAACACATAATACAAGCGTGGATTAAGTAAGGACTGAACTCACAACAGTAGTAATGATCGGTGAGATTAGCTTGGTAAGCTCCATGGTGAGGCAGACAACTTGAGGCTGTTTTAGCCTGTACCAACCATCATGATTTTTCATTTAATCCACCCCACCCCATCGTAGCATTGAGATAAAGTGAATTGTTAACAAACAGAGCAAAACAGTTTAAAATAGAATAAACAAAAAATAGTGCAAATGATAATTCAGTATTATATAATTTGTGACTATTTACCTTCATTTGAATTTTTTGTTGTTTTTTTTATCACAACTATAAAAATAACTATAAAAAATTAAGATGAAGGTAAATAGTATTCACAAATTAATAATAATGATTTACAAGACTTCATCTACCGTATATGCCGGCGTATAAGAAGACCCCAAGACTAAGGTGTTAATTCAAGTTTAGTCCAATATTCGCCTGATAAGTTGACTCTCCAACATAAGGCAGCATTGTGTCCATCAGAGTATCAAGTTCATAGGGTCTAAACAGACTAATATGATCCATTAGGGAAAATACTTGATGCTTAAAAAGTTGACTTATATGTTGGCATATACAGTAATAAAAAAAATAATTGCTTTACAAAAGGTAATCCTTACGGTTGACAGTTGTATAGTGACAGATGTCCTCATGAATAGATATAAATTGCTTTGGTCGGCGGTGGAACAACCCATAGTACCAGATCAACCCCAACATAAGCACCATTAAAAATATTATACAAAGGAAAGACAAAATGGCATCTTGAGATCTGTGAAAATAAAATAAAAAACGACAATGTTTATCATTCTCTCATGTGTTTTTTTATCTGTAAGAAAGGTTTTTAATTTAAGAGAAAATTGGCACACACACATTTTAATAATTTAAAAAATATAACTTTCAGTTCAGAGATATTTTAGTGTTCTTAGCTTACATAATAAGAATATATAATGAACAGTATGATTTTCTTGGCTCTCTGTCTATAACAATGTGCTCTTCCACTTGAAGTTAACAATTTTGCTGATAAAAATATCTCCTACCCAATATAACAAATTTTTTTAGTTTCTTTTGTAAAAAAACGAATCATCTAATAGAATTCAAATACAGGTAGCCCCACCCCCTCTTGAAAGTTTGCGTTTATGAAAAACGGCAAAAAGCAAAAATAACATTCAGCTTTTGTTTTTAAGCAAGTCATTATAGAGGCAGTGCACACACCAGTCTCCTGTACCTCCCACCACCACAACCTTCGATGACTCAGCCTGACTTACCATCCTCACCATTTTTGGGGTCTGGCAATGCTCAAAAAATTTTCACATATAAATTAATGATAATTGATTCTTTGCTTCACACCATTTTGGATTACGAAAGGCTTTTATAGGAACCCTCTATTTTCGGACAGCGGGGGAGACCTGGATTTCCGTGAATTCTTTCACAAGGATTAACTAGATTTAGGCAAAGGTTAACGAGTCCGCAGTCAAAAATTGATCCAATAATTGGGATTGTTTTGACCGATCACTGCTAAGCAAGCTAACATTTGTCATTTTCGTACTTAACCTATTTCCTCGAGTATGATGCGATCTCGAATATTATTGTTGTAGCTAAAATTCAGTAATATATTATATGTTATCATTTCTTTTTACACTCGAATATAATGTTAACCAACAATTTTGACCCTGACTTTTTTTATATTAAATTTCTCGCATTGTATTTGTAGACAACAAAATATGGTAATTTTTTGGTGAAAAAAAAGGATTTTTAGAATTTTAATAAAATTAACCAGAAAAATCTGTGAACCCTAACAATATGAAATGTCAGATTATAAATTATTTATTTACAATTTTCTTATTAGTTTAATCCCAGCCCAACTAAACTGAAGCTGACTTGATGACGCAATTAACTGCTGTCAAACAAACCTATTTCAAGTACATTCAGTACACAACTGATTTTTAGCTACAAAAATAATATTTGAGATCGCATCATACTCGAGGAAATAGGTTAAGGACAAAAATAACAAATGTTAGGTTGCTTAGCAGTGATCGGTGAACACAGTCCCAATTATCGGATCAATCTTTGACGGCCATCTCGTTAAACTTTGTCTAAATTTCAATTTTGGTTTTAACTTTGTACCAGACCATTTATCTGTCTTCTAGAATTACTAGAAAACCAACTATTTTTAAAACTGGCAACTTTTGAATCTGAAAGGCTTCATAACAGTTCACCACTCTACAGTACCGGACCATTTATCTGACTTCCAGGAAAAATCAGAATTACCAGAAAACCGGCTATTTTTTAATCTGACAGGCTTCGTAGTACTTTACCACTCAGCAGTTTTTCCTTTAAATTTTCATGGTGTGGTTGAATTGTCTTCAGATGTGGATTAATATGGATTAAACAGATCCTGTTTTTGAAGTGGA
>VCCN01005670.1:2223431-2233876 GCA_006491835.1 Architeuthis dux | reverse complement strand
TTGTATGTGCATTCAAATATCAAAGTTTTTTGCTCATATCTTTAGACAGTGATCTGCAGTCCCAAGCTTGCTTGATAAATGGTCCGGTAAGGAATTATTAGAAAATATTTACATTTACATTTTCTGAAATTAACCTCTCGTAAGTCAAGTACTTTATATATTTTTAATTTAAAATAATTAAAAATAATGATACATACAACTAAAAAGCACTTGTTATTGTCAGGGGAGGTAATTGTGCATGGATTCACCCAAAATTTAATCACCTCTTCTGTAACCTATTGCCTACTGTTTCACAAAATTTCATTGAAGTTCATAGAGTACTTTTGGAGATATTATGTGGACAGACAGGGAGACAGACAGACGGAAGGACTGAGATGATCAAATACATATACCTCTCCAATGGAAAGACAGACAGATGGAAAGACTGTGATTAGACCAAATACATATACCTCTCCAACGGAAAGACAGATAGACGGAAAGACTGATGACCAAATACATATACCTCTCCAATGGAAAGCATTTGGGGATTCAAGATTAATTATTCCAGTTGCACCTGTGCCCTCCCCAAGTAGCTGGGGGTGTGTGTGTGTGTGATGGGCCTTACCCTGCCACAATGGCCCATGATGTGTTGGCAGGGGGGCAGGAGAAGGATATATACCATTCCCAAGGTGCAAAGTGAATACAAACTGTCTCAGTTGAAGTTTGAACTCTGCTTTGCCAATCCCATTCCCTCGGCCGTCCCCCCCCCTTGAATAACTATTTTAGTCTTTGCTAAAATATTGAAAATTTATCTCCCCCCCCCTAAAAAAAAAAGAAAAAAAAAAGGGTTTGCTTCTTTTCTTGACATCTGACGAGGGCTGAAGAATGGATCAGCCGAAACATTGTGTTGTGTTGGCAAAATCAAAAAATGGGAGGAAGAGATGTGATTGTCCAAACAAAAGTTGGAATGTTTCACTGCATTTGGACGATAACCATGGAATTATGATACGGCAAAACAGGATCCATTTATTTTGAAATGAATATTAGTTGGCCTTATGGTGTTGTATATATTATTTTATAATGGACTCAATATTGCTCTTTGTTTTGTTTTTTTAGTATAAGCAACATTTCATGCAAGACTGTCAATTGAGAATGACATGCGGATGTGTCTCTCTGAACTGTGCCTAGAATTGAGTTACCTATTGGAAAGAGCCAAGCTCATCCATCTCATTAAACATGTAATATTAGATTAAATGAAATTAATAACAAATACTAAATCCATTGTCTATTCTATGGTACTGCCAGAGAGGACCACGGTTGACGACGCAGTTTAATATTTTGGATCCGAGATTGAGGCAAAAAATCTAAATTCTCCAGAAAATAATCTGAAATATAATCTATAAAAATATATTTAAAAATCAAACTCTGCAATTTCTAAAACCCATAAAAATAAGGAAACCATGTGAATTTTGCGCACATGTACAGCCTATTTTGGGCCTACTGGAACCGTCTGGGTAAAGTCAAAAGTTTAAAAAAGAAGTGGTTCAACCGAAATTAACCATTGTAAAATAATATAATAGATTTTCACTTACCTTTGTCTTTCAAGCCATATGTCAGTGATTAATGAGACATATTCGGTTTTGTTGGTCGGATGATGATTGGAGATTTTAGAAGACAAATTACTAGAATTCACCAACACTTTTTGCTTCATTGTGTCATAAATAATTTGCCTCCTTTCTTAATTTTTAATAAAACGCAGAGGGATTTTGTAACCAACGTTTATTCTTTAACAGTTGTTTCCAAGGCCAGACCCTTATAAGATGCCGGGCTCATAGCAAAGTAGCACCATTTCTGGGGGTGTTTTCATCAAACTATGTTTTGGACATTCCTACAAAAATGATAAACAAATAAATGAGAGCATTCAGAATGAGACAAGAATAAAATACATACATACATATATATATATATGTATATGTATATGTATATATATATATATATTATAGTAAATGGTTACAAGTATGCGTCACAAATCTGCATAAGTATATTAATAGACCTCTGTTTCCAACCAAAGAAGGCTCAATATGTTAGTATAGTGAACAAGACATACAGAAAAGACACAAACAAGGATTAAGAAAAAATAATCAAGAGAGAAGCCAAAAAAATAACGGATGAATTAAAAATCAGTGAGAGGGTAGCCCAATTACACAAGAGGCAGGCGTATGTTCTACTTAAAGACCATAAGGACAGATTTACTAACAAACCGACAACCAGACTGATCAACCCAACCAAATCAGAAGTGGGTAGAATTAGCAAGAAAATATAAATGTAAAACAGCATTATGGACTAAACCAATGGAGTAATACCACGGATGCTCTAAATTGGTTTAAAAAGATTGAAGGTAAGGACAGAGCAGTTTTTGTTCAATATGACATTATTGAGTTTTATCCATCGATTACGAAACAGACTATTAGAAATGCATTGATAATGGCTGAGACATGCAATAAAATAACAAAATCCGACACAGCAGAAGAACAATATTTTACAACAATAACATACAATGGGTGAAAAGAGAGAGAGCCCTGAATTTGATGTAACAATGGGCAAATATCCGACCTTGTGGGGCTATACATATTATATAACCTAACTAATAGTAAGGACATAAACATCAATGACATAGGTATATACAGGGATGATGGTTTACTAGTAGTTAAGAATATGACTGGGCAAAAAGTAGATAAAATTTTTTTTAAAATAACTAAAAAACTAAAACAAATAAGACTAAAAATAGAAATCAATGCTAATTTAAAAATTGTTCATTTTTAGACGTAACCCTAGATTTAAATAACAACACCTATGAAAACGACTCAAAGCCCAACAACAAGCCATTATATGTTAATATAAAATCAAACCATCAATAATAAAAGAGATACCCAACTCTATAAATAAAAGAATAACTAGCAACTCTTCTAACAGGAAAGTTTTTAATAAACACATTGCAGAATATCAAAAAGCGCTACAAAATAGTGGATACAAGAATTTTGAACTAAAATATAACAGGGAACTAAATAGAAAAAATAGGAATAATAATAATGAAATTAAAAAACCCAGGAATAACAGAAGCAGGAAAATACTATGGTTCACTCCCCGTTTCAATAAAAATGTGAAAACAAATGTAGGTAAACATTTTTTAGAACTAGTTAAAAAACACTTCCCCAGGAAAAATAAATTGCGTGAAATACTAAATATCAATAACATAAAACTGGGATACTCTTGCATGGAGAACATAGGAAACATCCTAACCAGACACAATAATTATATCAAAAAACAATTTAAAAACAAAACGGAGAACAATATAACTGAAAAGAAATGTAATTGTAGAAACTCAAACGAATGTGTAGTGAATAATAAATGTCTCACCAGAGAAGTAGTCTACAGGGCTAAAATATCAACACTAGAAAACCCAAAAGAAGAGAAAACTTATTTCGGACTAACGAAACCAGAATTTAAAACCAGACTAGCAAATCACAAAGCATCTTTCAAAAACACACATAGAAAGACAGACACTGCACTATCAACTTACTACTGGAAGTTGAAGAATAAGAATAATACATAAGAATGATTACTTGGACAATATTAAAATGGGAAAAAACATGCTATACCTTAAATTCTAGGTGTAACCTATGCCTGGAAGAAAAATTGCAAATAATAACACATAATGATAGAATTAACCTGCTTAATTAGAGATATGGAATCTGGTAAAATGCAGGCACAGACGTAATCTGTCATTATATTACGTCAATAATGAATAATAAACTTGACCAACAGTTAGAAAATA
Organism: Architeuthis dux; assembly: GCA_006491835.1. NCBI lineage: Eukaryota > Metazoa > Mollusca > Cephalopoda > Oegopsida > Architeuthidae > Architeuthis > Architeuthis dux. The sequence goes on along the minus strand of VCCN01005670.1, from coordinate 2,230,062 downwards.
TTGGAACACAAAAGAATACAAGATCATACATAAATGAATATAAATAGATATAAGAACCAGAAAACCAAATCTAAAGAACAGAGGAATAACTGAATAATTTCATAACGGCTAATAATTAGTAATTATTAGCCGTTACATGATTAAATTAGTAACCATGGTGATAATGCTCGGAGCCAGTATTAACATCAATGTGTGTGGATGACAAACTTTACCAACAAGAAAAATAGTAATAGATCTGATGGTGAGAATATTAATTAAAAAATAGAAACTAGAATAAGAACATAAATTATAAGCAAGTAATTTTAAAAAATAAATAATTAAAAACTAAAAACTAGAACAAGAAGATAAATGATATACCGATAATATTAACTAAAAATTAAAAAATAAAAACTAGAATAATATTAACAAAAAATAAAAACTAGACGAAGAATACAAATAATAACTAATAACAAGACAAACAGAATATTGAAAGACTGAAGAATATGAAGAATAACTAGATTAATGATGAGGTATAAAAATGTAAAAATAAGTTCACAGAAAAAAGCCAGAAACACTTACAAAAATAATAAACAGATAAGGGAATACAGGTCAGAGGTCAATGCTGTAATCCTTGAAAACGGATGGCAGAGAGCCAACCAAGATAAACCAAACAACAATATAACTGTCCAACACCCTACATTGAAAACAGATGACCACATCAAAAAAATAAAACGCCCACAATAGGAACACAGCTCCGATTGGACAGCATAAAACAGCCAATTACAGACATGAATAAATTTCACCATTAATAATGTAACTATATAAGGAGGAAATCCAGATTTCAATTTGTGTTGAATATGTTAGTTGATATTCAAATGGTTCTTCGGACGATTGAACTTGTTATTTGTGTTGTAAACACAACGTTTCGGCCGATCCATTCCTTGGACTATAGAAAATATCTTTACAATCAGTATGGACGTGATATTATCAAAGAATGGAGAAATACAGAAAAAATGTCACAACACAAATAACAAGAAGGAGTTCAATCGTTTTAATAACCCTTCTCAAAACTATAGAAAATATGTTAGTTGATGTTTGCAACTCAGTCTCTCAACAGTGTGAGCTATGCATCGTTGACTTAAAAATAAAATGACATTTAAAACATTTATTCTTTCCTAGAGCAGTGCCGATTCCAAAGGTGCATGTCATGGTGTGTGGAGCAGCCTGCCATAATTGTCATGTAAACTAATTTTCCGTCTGTCGTACAAAACTACGGCTTCAAAGTATTTCGGTTACTTCTCTTAGCTGTTGTCAACTTAGATATCTTAATTTAAATTTAAATCTATAAATAAAAAGTGAGAAAATATACTCTGCTTATCTGCCATTATGTCATCTAACTATAATTTAATCTCGTTCTATAGAAAGATTCGGCTTGTTTATGATATCGTTAATAGCAACAATCAAAACAGAAATATCATCGTAAATAGTATACAAGTGAAAAATTTGACAGAAAAAAAAAACCTGATTCTCTCTCTTTTTCTATCTCTCTCAAGTGTAATGAAATACACTCTGGTTGTGTGTGTTCATGTGTTCATATGTTTTGGAGAGATAAAAATTGGTATGTGACCAAAACGCCTAATCATGTTCAAGGGCTAGAAAATAGGTCAACCGGCAGACAAAGTCAGAACAAAGAAAATGCGTTCAACCAACCAGAGTGGTTTAAGGGTGGCCGGGATTTCAAATCGGCCGGCAGTTTAGAGTCAGTTAGGTTCCGAGACCCAGGAGCGACGGGTCAGAACAAGCTAGGGAGCTTGGCTCCTCAGCCCTTAGGGGTGAGGGAGGAGAAGGAGGAAGAAACTACTATCATCACGCTAGTTGGTCACACACGGCAAAGCAACTACAGATTTTAACAACTCATTTAGAATTTTAACTGAAGCAGAATTCAATACCCCAGGCATTGAAGCTATCGACGGGAATAAAACGAATCCATATTTTCAATTGAAAATAATGGATTTTGTTGTCTTTCTATCCAATCACGTGGGAGAGCCTTTTCTCCGGTAGGGACAGAATGTTTTATTTCTCTCCGCAGATCCATCGCTCCCATAAGTCTGCAGCCCAAGAACGAGATGTCTCTTGTGTCGGCAGAACATGTAAAATACAAGATGATTATTCTGAAACTGTCACTCTCTTTTTCCCTTTCTATCTCTCTCTTAATTTAATCTCGTTCTATAGAAAAATTTGCTGGTGACGTAGTATATTCAAATCTATAATTTTAGATAAAAGATCTATTTTTATTAGATTTCCCGAGAACCGCTGATCCAAACAACTCCAAACTTGACACTGTAATGACAGATGTGCTGACGAACATATTGGGTGAATATCAACTTCGTACAATGGCCAGTTGTTGATTTATCTGGATGCATGCACACACACACATACACACAGATTTCTCAATTCATAGTAACATTCTAAAAGTGTTTAACTCTCAGGTAATAACCAGATCTGCTATTAACAGACAACAAAGACACCCTGTACTTTTTATATGTATGGAAGCACATTATGGTATCAATTAAGTATAACATAATTTGTTTCATTATTTAGATATAGAGAAGTGGACTGTGAAAGGTCAAGTCCATTTTTAGCAGCTGAGTAGATTTTAACATTTTGACCTAATTAACCTTTGACCTAGTAACCTAATTCCTGCAGTCATTGATGAAATGAAGTAGATTAAGAGGATTGAGCCTGATTTGAAATCACAAATAACCAGGGAGGGGAAACAGTGAATACCTACTTCTCAATTTGAATACCTACTTCTCAATTTCCAGCGTTTTTTATATGTTCAATGTCATCTAACGGAGACATTTATTATTAGTTATCCTTTGCCAACTTTCTATCAATAAAAATTACTTATTCATTTATTATAATTATCCTTGCATATTTCATTCAGTTCTTTTGGCTAAGATCAAAGTGTAGTATCCGTTCTTCAAAACCGCCATGGCCTCAAAGTTCAGAGAACCACGACCCTTTGGGGGTCCTTGTGGCATGCTCGGGTATCGTAATGGGAGAAGTTGCGCAGGATATCGAAGCCTTTGGCCAGGATCAAAGTGGAGTACCTGTGCTTCGAAACCGCCATGGTCTCGAAGTTCAGAGAACCACGGCCCTTCAGGGGGTCCTTGTGGCATGCTCGGGTATCTCTGGATATCTGGGAGAAGTTGCACAGGATATCTTGGCCAGCTGGTCGGGAGGCGATCACCATTAGCATGCTCAGGATTTGTCCTGAAAAGCTTTTGACCACCGACCTCGTGGCATGTCTCAGTGACAGGGATTTGGGATTCTCTCCACTCAAGTCTCTAGTCACAGGGACATGGGATCTCCCTCCTCCCCTTCCCCCTACTGAATTCGGCACTAAATGACCCACTCAGGGTTGATCTGCTGTTAGACAAAACAATCAATAAAAAAATAAAACACATAATATAGATTAATAGTAGGGTATATGGTCTCAAAACGGCACTGAAATTGGCCATATTTAAAAAGATCCCCCACAGGGGGCTTACAGTGCCCCAGAAACCCCAGCTATAGGGTTGCCATTTATCCCGGGTGTCCCTGTACCAGCAGGTGCGCACACTCCCAGGCAGACCTGAACAAGGATGTAACTCAAAGGAACTAAGAGAAGTAACCGAATACTTTGTAGCTGTACTTCCGTACGATGGACGGAAAGTAATGGTCCAAAAGTGAGAAAGTCTGAAAATCAGAAAACCTGCTCAGGGCAGAAAAAAACTCCATAAGTTCAATGATGCATCCACCATCCGTGAAGAAGAAGATGAGTATTGTTCACCCGAAGGTCTGGACCAAGTTTCATATCAATCCCCATTGTAGACTGATCTACAAACTGCAAAGATGTGGCATAGCTGGCAAACCAACTTGTTGGCTGAAAAACTTCCTGTGGGTTAGGAAACAGAGAGTCTGTGTGAATGGTTCTAAATCTGAGTGGAGGTGTGTAAGTAGTGGTGTACCACAGGGGTCAGTGGTTGGACCAGTACTATTTTTAATATTTATTAATGATCTACCAGATACAATATCTATAAAATGTAATTGAAATCTGTGTTATGATTACTGTATGAACAGAAATATACTAAATATTGTAAATGATGAAAAGGATCTTGGTATCATAGTAACTGATAAACTATCATTCTCCAGGTATATTGCCAGTGCTGCTGCTAAGGCGAACAGGGTGCTGGGACTGATTAAGCATACCTTTTCATATATAGAGAGACAAGGACTCGTTCCTTATACTATATAAGACTTATGTCCATCAACACCCCGAGTACTGTGCACAGGCCTGGTCACTGTACACGGAGAGAGATAAAAATATTTGGGAAAAAGTCCAGAGACGAGCAACTAAGTTAGTACCTGAATTAAAAAGTACGAGTTATGAGGATAGGCTAAAAGTGTTAGGATTAACATCGTTAGAAAATAGGCGAGATCGGGGAGACTTAATAGAAATGTTTAAGATTATGCATGGTTTAGAAGTAGTAAACCCTGATGTATTTTTTACTAGAAGGAGGTACAAGGGACTGGGTGTCCACACATATACAGTAGAAGCAAATAGATGTAGATTGAATATCTACAAATTCTTTTTTAGCAATAGAGTGGTGGGACTTTGGAATAGATTATCGGAATATGTAGTGCTATCAACAGATATAAATGATTTTAAGAAGAATTATGATGTTTATTACACCACCGCAAAAGTTTAAGGCACTAGATATTGTATAAATATGATTGTTATGATGTGTACTTGCATATACAAATTGTATACTTTTTTTTTTTTACACTAAAAAATAAAGTTCCAGGTGACTAGAATCGAACTCACGACCCTCTATACCGGAGGGTGGCTCGCTTAACGCGATAAAAAGCAACAACAATTAAGATGAAGGTAAATAACAGAAAATTAATAATAATAATGATTTATAATACTTCATCTAATGAAATAAATAAAAATAAAAGTCTAACACATACTTTGTTGTTCTTTCCTCCCCCTCCACACATTATTTGAAATATTAAATGCTTTTGCTTCCCACGGGAAGATGAGGAGACAAATTGTTGTATAAACATTTAAATATTATTGTTAAGACAATTTTTAAAAAGAAAGCAAAATTGATGACTATATGGGGATTTATATATTGAAGCGGCGTAAACTATTTTGACCATTTAAAACCTTATTTTTGAACTTTAAAACACACACACACACATTGCAATACATTTAACTACAACGAATATAAGTTATTTACGGAACAAATGAAAGCAGAAAACTTGACCATTTAAAATTCTATTTGATTAAATGTAACTAGAGAATGATATAAATTAGGGTTAGTGTTTAGGATTGGTATTTGGGTTAAGGTTATATAAGTCAATTACGGAACAAAAGAAAACGGCAAAAATATTTTTTACTCCTTCCATACAAAAATGGCGAGTTTACGCCACTTCAATGTATAATAACCGAAATATGTTAGTTTTGTAATAGTTTTGCTCTTAAAACACAGGCCAGGAAAACGGTTAAAAAACAATTTTGGAATAAGAAATGAAACGTTTCAAAGCCACAAATATCAAACCAAGTTAATTAAATAAAAAAAGATAATGAAATCAAAATGAAACTTACCTTCTATAATATAAAAAAAAGAAAAGCTGTTCGCCGTGTTTATCTTTTTGTCTTTTTGTAGACGTCACGTCAACCTCTTTGAATGCCAAACAAAAAATAAATAAATCAAAACACGGAAATCAAGGTAGGTAACTCCAGTGTTGCAACTTTATTTTGAAATTTACATCTAAAATTGAGTCAAAAAACATCTAAAAACATCTAGTTTTTCCAGAAAATCTAGGAAATATATATTATCAAGAAATTAAATGTGACTTTAATCGTCAACATTTACTGCTTATTTTATTACTATGAATTAAAAAAGGAAATTATTTATTTTTGTAAAAATCATCTAAATAGCAATTTCTGACACCTAGACGCAACTAAAAACATCTAGATTTAGATGAAAAACATCTAGATTGGCAATACTGGTTAACACTGACACGGACTTCCTGTTTTAGTGGCTGATGTTGATTTTTAACCTGGGGTACACCCCCAAGTGGTGCGTAGCGAGGCAATCTTTGAGGGTGCGAGGATAGGATGGCATAAAAAAATGGTTAACATTCGCTTTTTAGTGTCACTCATTTCTCATAGAAGAGATTTGTTGTTGCTTCCATTTTAGGTGCTTTCAGTCCATTAGACCCTACGGGAAAATTGTTCTTAGAAAAATTAATTTGTTAAATGTTTTACAAGATGGGTTCTATTTACAATGTAACTATATGCTAAAGTGGGCACTTATCTTCCGCCATTTTTACCGGGGGTACGGCTTACATGAATTATCTTCCGGTTAAATCCTTTAATTGCATCAACAGCCAAACCTAACCCTAAAATTTGTTTAATTATTAAAAGAATTCAAATTTTACAATTTTTTTCCTTTTTATTTTTGTGCCATTTTTCGGACCAAAAGTAAGAGAATTCCTATAAGCCGTACTCCCGTCCGTACTTCCGTATAACATAAAACCTCATGAAAATCTTAAAAACAAATTTCCGGATGGTTGTAGGGTCTAATGGATTGAAAGC
>VCCN01005670.1:2211913-2221997 GCA_006491835.1 Architeuthis dux | reverse complement strand
AAAGCACCTCAAATGCAAAGAAGGTCTAATGGATTGAAAGCATCTACAATGGAAAGAAGGCCTAATGGATTGAAAGCATCTAAAATGGAAACAAGGTCTAATGGATTGAAATCACCTAAAATGGAAAGAAGGTCTAATGGATTGAAAGCATCTAAAATGGAAACAAGGTCTAATGGATTGAAAGCATCTAAAATGGAAAGAAGGTCTAATGGATTGAAAGCATCGAGAATGGAAAGAAGGTCTAATGGATTGAAAGCACCTAAAATGGAAAGAAGGTCTAATGGATTGAAATCACCAAAAATGGAAAGAAGGTCTAATTGATTGAAAGTACCCCAAATCGAAAGAAGGTCAAATGGATTCAAAGCATCTAAAATGGAAAGAAGGTCTAATGGATTGAAAGCACCTCAAATGGTAAGAGGGTCTAATGGAATGAAAGCACCTCAAATGGTAAGAAGGTCTAATGGAATGAAAGCACCTCAAATGGAAAGAAGGTCTAATGGAAAGAAGGTCTAATGGATTGAAAGCATCTAAAATGGAAAGAAGGTCTAATGGATTGAAGGAACCTAAAATGGAAAGAAGGTCTAATTGATTGAAAGCACCTCAAATGGAAATACGGTTTCATGGATTGATAGCATCTAAAATGGAAAGAAGGTCTAATGGATTGAAAGCACCAAAAATGGAAAGAAGGTCTAATGGATTAATCTGATAAATTTGAACATTTTCTTATTTACACTTTTTGATTTTGGTTAAGAGAAAAGGGTGGCAAACGTTTTATTTCAAAGTCAATTGATAAAAAGCAACAGCCTGCAGTCAGCCCATTAAATGGTTTTATCAGCGATATCTTGGGATAGAGACTTTGAATTTTGACATCTGAGAAATTTGAACATTTTCTTATTTACACGTTTTGATTTTAGCAGCAGTAATAGTAGTGGCTGGCTAGAAGCCTTAGCGTCTAACTGCCGATAGCAAGCTAGCGTGCTGATGAGACTAGAGAAAGAAAGAGGGTAATGTTACGATGTGCATAAGAAAGGTCTTTCTTTCTCTGCCTGTTTCTGCAAATACGTGCATGTGCAAAGATACAAGTTTACACCTGGTAACCAAAATGCAATGTGAATAAAGAAATACAAAATAAATCTGCAATGATAATAAGTAGATATTTATTACTGGAGAATATAACAAAAAGTAGTTCTCAGCTAAGAGGAAGGAAGGAATGCCTTTTAAAGTGTTCGTATTCTACTTAGTAAAAGTGTCTGTAGTTTGTTGAAGATATTAGGAAAGAGAGTGTGCGTGTATGTATGAATGTATATGAATGCGTACGTATGTAATCGAAAGTCATAATTGTCGAAACGCCAAATCTGACTGAACAAAAATGGAGAAAAGATCGGTCTTCTTATAGTAAGAGGTGAGTGGTGGAGTGTGGCTGGTCAAAATTGAGGTGTGTTGGACTGTGTATCATCAAGATTCCAAGACTGAAATGTGAGGTGACAAGGAACATGATTTTGCCAGACTTCCCGTCTGCAAAGCATATTAAATTCGAATCGAATACAGGATGTCTCATGTCCTGAAAATCGGTTATCTAAAAGACGAGATAACCCATTTTCTCGGAATAAAAATCTGGATTGTTCCAAAGGAAAATGAGTCAAGTGGATTCAACTCGCTGACCGTAGTGCGTGAGTGCAAAATATGTATGAGTCCGTTACATATACATGGCACTGAACGTTAAATACTAATACCTATCTCTTAAATAAAGAAGATTAAGTGTGTGTGTGAAGATAATTACTGTTACTTTTGTATTGTATATATAATAAATAAATTTGTAAATATACGTGTCAGTTTAGCTTAATTGGTAAGACAGTCGCCTAGCAATCATTTGGTCGTGATTTCAAATCACGGTAGGGAAATGTTAATTTTATATATTGATTTGGTTTAACTTGACGTGATAGACAAACAGTGAATAGTAATTAGGTGAGGATTATTCTTGTTTGTTCTTGTTGTTCTTGTTGTTCTTGTTACATGGGGGTAATAAAGACTACTCCAATGGACTGGAGTTTGACAACAACAGATTATTTTAACATATAGCTCACAAAACAGTTATCACTACCGTAACAATTAGAGTTACTTGCCCTTCTTTTTGATTTGTGATGATCCTTTGTTTGAGAACCTATACTTTTAATTAATGGAAGATTATCTTTTTGATGTACTTAAATAAATCATAAATAAATAATGAGCAATTTTGAATCATTTTCCCAAGAAGAATACCCGTTGATCTACATAATAATCCTGCATAATAATCCTCTATTAGTTGGAACTGTGGAAATTGGACAGCAATTGACCCCTCGCCTCCTTTACCCACGTTGTAAGCAGTGAAACCTCAAAAGAGGAAAGGAGTAATAAAACACAATGATGCTAGCTCCTTAAATACATACAGGCATTACTAGACACACAGAAAATAAACAGGATGCTTAACCGGAGACATTGTGCTTTTAATTCCATGTTCATAAAACTTCTTTTGTTGTAACTTATTCTCTTTAATTTTTATTTTGTCCACGATTGTCAGGTTGTCAAAAATAAAGGTGAAACATGTATAAAAAGAGCTTAATTGAGAGGTTTGTGATGCAGAATGAAGAGTGAAGGTAAATAGTAGTTTCTGTCGTTAGTCGGTTTTTATGTACCGAAATGTGTTCGTTTGTGTTAAGAGGTTTTAAGTGAATCGAGGTTGAAACGAAGAAATAGGCTAAACAAAAAGAAGGCATAAGACAGAAGGGAAAATATACTGGTATGGAGGAAGGATAGTTTCTAACCAGGAAGACATTTTAAGGAGTAGTACCGCTAGCATGTGTTAGTAGAAACTAAAGTAATCGATGATCATCGTATATCTTGAATGGCCTACATTTGAGGCGTTTATTCCTAGTCTGGGCGAAAAGGAAAAAGAGCGACGACCAAGATTGAAATAAAGAAATATTGGCATTTGAAGAAATGTCCATATTTTAAAAGTAGAGATGTAAACATATTTAGTGGACCCTAGGCGACCATGAATGGATGAAAAAAGGTTTTAACGTGCCAAGAAGAGGTAGGCACGGGCGAGTGAAGCACTGAGTCCTAGGCGGGAAACAGACTGAAAAGGCACCGATGATAGTAAAAACAGGGTTTATATAGTCGTGCTGACGTCACGAAAAAGGAATCTAATTCTTAGTTTCTCACTTCATCTGGTTTAGAGCTGGCTTCGTCGTGGTGATAAAGCCAGCTTGATATTTTTAGCCCAATTTTGGTATTTTTAAGAAAGTGACCGCTACAGCAATAAATAAATAAGGAGGGCGTGGCATTACACACACAATCTACCCCACCCTCCAAGACGCAAAGAAAATATATATTTTTTAAAAGAAGCTTTTAAGTTGGTCTGTCTGACTGGCTGGTTAGCGGTGTATGTATCACGTATACAAGCCACACCAATGGAGCTAGACGGCTGAAAATCTTTTCATAATCCCCCCTAAATAGGTTTTTAGTGTGTGTGTGGAGGGGGTGCAATTTGAAATGTAAGTTTATGCTAAATTGATCCCATAGTTTTTTGCCCGGCTGCGTTCACGCTTTTTAAAAAAAAAATTCAGACTTTTTAGTAATCCAAAAAAAGGTGAGAGAAGTATCTTATTAATTGATCACCCCTTTTTCCAATTTTTTAATTGATCACCCCTCAACATGTCATGCTGCCAAAAGACGTTGGTCACGTGACGGTTTCTATTGAGTGACTAACCAGACTTGTTTTCTAGAATCATGGAAAAATATGGTTTGTGTTGATTTTCTTGAACACTTCAGTAATTAACATTATGCACACTAAATAATAGAACACTTATGAATAAACCAAAGTAGTGTCAATGTCACGGGCGCCCACTTGCAGATTGGGAACCCCCCTCCACGGATTAGGCCTTTTCACCTAGGGCGAGGAGGTTTTGAAAGTTGGAATCTTATAGTCAATAAAGGATAATGGTGCAGTACAACTGTGTATCCCCAACCTAATATTCCCATCTAAAAAGACTGTATTATTATTTACTGGAGTGAGCTTCACCGTGTCATGCGTCACTGTCAACGGTCAAATGCACCATCTGACCTCTAGATCATACAGTGAGTCGTACTTGTTTACATTTTAAATAGTGGTGAATGCAGCACCTTCTCCATGGGTGGAATGCCTATCATATAACAGGGTTGCCGCTGAGATATATTCTGAATATATCCTTTTGTCCCCCCCCCCCACCGGGAAAAGTTGCAGCGGACGCCCATGTTCAATGTTCTCTCAGATGAAAAGAAAAACAAAATTCAAAGGGAAGTAACTGCACTGGAATACAATATCAAACGGAATTCATTCGAAAATTGCTCTCGCAAAGTTCTGTGTTGTCGAAACCCATATTCTCGGGAACTGTCACCTGTACTGTACACCCTTAGTGATTATTAATAATAAAATAAAAATGTCCTACGTACTTAACTGCAATATACTTTTCGACGTGGGTTAGTTGTCGCGCTAGTCTAGCAGACCATTACTTCTATGAAGTGAGTTTGATCCCCACTGGGTGCCCTGTATTTAACCTAAGATAACCTAAGTAAATATCCATGATAATGTTTAGATATTTTCAACCTGCTTTATCTCTAATCATTTATCGGTTTCTTAAAATTGAAAAACGAACAGAAAAGCTGTTACCCTTGAAAATCGTTCAAGCTAATTTGTAATTTAATAATTGGTAATTTTAAAACTAGTTTCATATTTTTGATAATTTAGAAAATAGTTGAAAGCATAATTTATCAGCAGGTGCTTCTTAAACTGATGAATGATTCACCCAGGAGTGAATGAAATTATTTTAGGGGTGAATGAAACTAGAGGGGTGAATGAAGAGTAAATGAAATATGAAGGGTGAATGACTTAATTTACTCTAATATTTATATTTTCCTACACTTAAAATAATATTTTTTGTGGTAAACATATACAATAAGAAAACATTATTTCCAAAAATCTAATCCTAACTTTTAAACCTTTTTTTTGCTAAATTTATGTAAACTACAGAAATTCTAATAATCTTTCTGTGTTAATTTTCTTTGTCACTCCAAGTTTTCTTTACATATTTTTAGGATGTTGAAAACTGGAATAAAATAAACATTTAAGAAATGAGTTAATTTATGCTTTTTGTTTATGCTACAAAATGAATTACCATATATTGCATCACCCCCCAAGAAATGGGGTCATCCTATAGGACATTAAAATAAACAGTGAGCTAAAACCATGAAATTCAGACTGAAAATAGGATTTCGTCTTATCTGCCGAAATATATGGTATATATATACACAAGAATGAAGCAATGTATCATTTTTCTGTTTCGTGTTTTTGAAAATAAACATAATGACCATCTCACAGCAGAAATGTCTTTAAGTTACCTTTTGTAGCTTTTTATTGGGAGACAAAAATAGTAAAATCGTAACACCTATCCCCGCTTTCTCCTATTTGGTGAATTATAGTAAGGTGGAATATTGTGCACAAGGGAAAGAACTCTTCATTAGTCAAGCAAAGGGAGGTAACTTCTGAATTTGTAGTAAAGTATTGTATGTTAATTCACTTTTTTAAAAGAGAGAAACAGTGGCCCGAATTAATAGTTGTATAAAAACAACTAAAATTAGGATGAAGGTAAAAACTAGTGAAATTTAATAAAAAGTGGTGTGTTACAATACTTCATCCAATAATAAGTGGCCTGAATTAATAAGTTGTATACATACAACTAAAATTAGGATGACGGTAAAAACTAGTCAAATTTAATAAAAATACTGTATACTTCATCCAATAATAATAAAGATTGCTTTATAAAAAAGACTACTAGGTCTAATATGTAAAACAACATAAATATGGTGCAGAGTCGGTTGTAGAGAGTGAGTTTATAAGTGTAAATCAGCTTCTGCCAATCATTAAGTCTTCGTGGCTGATTGGTGAAAGCAGCTAGGCATAAACTAGTCTCTAATGAGGGTGTGAGTTCGATTCTCACCGAAGGTTTACTCTTTATTTTTGATTGCACAGTTATTCGTTACCATAGAAACAGTGGCCCGAATTAATAAGTTGTATAAAAGCAAATAAAAATTAGGATGAAGGTAAAAACTAGTCAGATTTAATAAAAATACAGATATTTAGAGGTTGGATGGTTCACTAATGTAGTGAATTCGACCATCACTGTAGCTTTGTGCCAGGCTAAGCTGAGGTTATTGAATGTGGCCTGACTTGTGGTTGAAATAGTGGCATGTTTCTCACTAGTGTCAGTAGTTGTGGTTTAAGACTAGGATTTTGAATGGCCATTTTCAAGGCAGAAAGGCCCTCCCCACTTAGAAGAATGGCGTAACACAATCTTCCTATTTCCATTTCATGCCATTTCGACTTGTACCATACTAGGCTAAGCTTAGTAAATAATAAGAGAGATAGGTCTGGTTAGTCACTTAATAGAAACCGTCATGCGACCAATGTCTTTTGTCAGCATGACATGTTGGGAATGATCACTAAAGAAAAATTATAAAAAGGGTGATCAAGTTACTTCTCTCGCCCTTTGTCGGCAGTGATCACTAAAAAAATTTTCAAAAAACAAGCCTGAATGATGCTGGACACAAACTAAAGGACCAATTTAGCATAAACTTACATTGCAAATTGAACAAATTTTACATTGCAAATTGTTTTTATTTTACATTTTACAGATCATATTGTTTCCTTGTGGAGCGGTCCGCGGCCCGGTGGTTGGGGACCACTGATCCATCACAATGTGAGAATCCCAGATTGGTACAGATGCATACTTATATATACAGTGGATTCTGGTTAATAGGACCATATCGGGGACCAACGATTTTGGACCGAAAATAACGGGATGATCCGATTAAGCAATTCAATTCAAGGGGAACAACTTGCATAAAACCACGCCATCTCAAGTCCCTTTTACAGCTACTTTTTCTTTATTTTTAAAAGTTTCAGACCAGCTAAACATATTTGAAAGATAATTGTTTTGAGAACTAAAAGAATATATTAAGTAATTCTATCAGATTTTATTAAAAAAAATGTTAATTTGGTAGAACTGCTGCTTGGTCCAAATAAACGGCGCATTGGTCCAAATAAACGGCGCTTTGGTCATAGGTACGTTTGAATCGTTTCTTACAAAATTGGTCCTATTGTGCGACTGGTCCTAAAACTGATGGTTCTATTAAGCGGAACCCACTGTATATATGCACACACTCACACACATATAGAACCACACTAGTGTGTGTGTGTGTGTGTTTACAGTAAAGACATATTTTAAGCAATGAAAAATCCAACAATCCATCCATATTTGAAGTTGGTCATTACACTTGGGGTCAGATTTACCTCTATCTTATTTGCGAAAGGATGATATTCTAAATGAGAATAACCCCATACTATGGTGTACCTAGGGTTGGTGTCACACCCTGAACTTGCTCTCTTCCCGGGATATCTAGCATTTTGGTGATCTTTTTGTACTACAGGTATACGTACCTCTGAATATACACATAAAATCTGAGCAGAATTATTTTTTAAATGTACGCTCTTTTTCCTTTTTTTTCTTCTCAATACATACACCAAAAGATACACGGACATATTCACCCATAATTTCAAAACTATTACTCCTAGATCCCCAATTTTATGTTGTGTTTCATTGCACAACGTAAATTGTCTCACTAACACTAAATATGTTAAAAATAAAAAAGCTTCTTTGTTAGTACAGAGTATAGTATTGAAAATCTTATATTGACAACATTGAACCACCAGATATGTTTTTAGCAAGTTATTTTTCCTGTAGAATTTTGAGCAAAATAGTGTCACCCTAGGAAAAAGTAAATAGATTGACATGCTATATCGTCGGAAAGAGAATTTCACCAGCTTTCCAACAGTGTATCATGTCAATTTGTATCTGAGCATAAAAATTTACAGCCAAAAACGTGAAGCTAGGTATTTAGCGTTTTACAAGGGAATTTTTATCTTTATAGTCCACAGTCTATGGATTGTAGATTTAATTCTTGATGGAGATAAAAAAATTTAAAAAAGAAAAATGTAAACTTATGAATTTAACTAAGTAAAAAGACTCCCCAAACATTATAAATGCATAGGATAACATAAATTAAGCAAGCCATTCTCCTAAACATTTGACCATAAACCTGCTCTCCGTACCGTCAGATAAGAGACATGACACACACAAGAGACATGTGGACTCTAAGTCGTGACTTAAAGAAATAAGGGAACCAAATGGTCAAACTAATAAAAGTCCCTAAAAAAAATGTCTCAAGCAAACAACCACTAAAATAAAAAAATGTGAAGGGGGCAGGATCTCTCTGCTACCCTGCACGTCCCCAGGTGGCGGATGGGGGAAAGCTCCATAGATATATTGGGTACCATCTAGACGGCGTGGACCATAGAGACCCCCTGTAGATATATAGTGACCCACCAAATATATTGAATAATGTGGCACCAACCTGAATGCTCAGCAGAAATACTGGCAACAGGTGAGTTAAATTAGCCACTATCTTCCCAAATCCAATATGACAGCACAACCATGCAAATATCATAGCGTTCCTGTTGGATCATCGCCTATCAAAGGTCCAACAGCATTGCTTTGTGTGCCTGCGGGCAATGTACCCTCGAATGTGAGCAGACACTGTCCAAGCAAATTAAACAACATGTTCGTGGAATAGCGGAGGACCATAGACTAGACCAACTAAAGATGGAATTGGACAACATCGACGGGCACATGATAGGTATAAGGGAAACACATAGAAAAGGAGAAAACCTTCTAAAGCTTAAGGTAAGTAACCATCTATTCTATTATAAAGGGAAAGAGGATACAAAAATTCAGTGGCGTAGGATTCTTAGTCAATAATAACATTACAGGCAACGTAATAAGTTTTGACAGTATATCAGACAGAATAGTGTGGATAACAGCAAAAGATACACGCTAAAGGTAATACAGGTCTACGCGCCAACTTCAAAAGGTTCTGACCAAGAGATTGAAGAATTTGATGACGACATCAGTAAGATAACGGACAGAGAGAAGACTAACTACACAATACTCATGGGAGACTTTAATGCTAAGATAGGCCAAGGAAAAGTTGAAGAATCCAGTGTAGGAAAATACGGAATAGGCCAGAGAAATGAGAGAGGTGACATGCTAGTACATTTCGCAGAGAGATACGGTTTAAATATAACTAATACATTCTTTCAAAAACGGGAAGGTCGAAAGTGGACTTGGAAAAGCCGAAATGGCACAACAATAATCGAAATCGACTTCATACTAACTGACAAGATCGATAACATTAAAGACGTTATCGTTATAAACAAAGTAGACATAGGAAGCGATCATAGAATGGTAATGTGCAGAACTAAATTTAACTTTAAAACTGAAAGGAATAAAATGATTCTTAAGAAGAAGAGATGCCCCAATGAGATAGAGATAGAGAACATTAGCAACTTCAGAGTAGCATTCTAGAACAGATTCCAGGCCTTGTGGAATATCGACAGTGACATAGAGGAAAAGAGTAATAATCTGACAAATATAATAAAAAAGCAGCAGAGATGGTAGGCAATACAAATGTAGACACTAATACAAGGAAATACTCTAAAGCAACATTAAAAATAAATCAACAGAGAAGAAATATGGAGATAGAAACTAAAGAGGACGAAAACAAAAAAGCAGAACTTAACAAATTAATAAATAAAAGAATGAGAAAATAAAAAAGAAAGAAAAACACAAAAAGGATAGTAGAGGCTATCAGAAAGGGGAAGAGTTTAAACTTTACCGGCAAAAAACAGATGCTTGCACTAAAGGATAAAAACTGCAAAATGATCAAAAATAGGGACAAACTGACAAAAGTAACGGAAGAATACTATACGCCTCCAAAATAGAAATAACGCAAACTACTAATCTTATAGATACTAGTGATATCCCAGACATATCAGTAGAAGAAGTAGTGTCCACATTACGAAATATGAAACTTGGCAAAGTCCCAGGCGGGGATGGCATAACGACAGACGTTTTAGAAGATGCAGGAGAGACCTTGCACAAAGGACTAGCAC
>VCCN01005670.1:2149715-2162215 GCA_006491835.1 Architeuthis dux | reverse complement strand
CCTCTGACTCTGACTAGGTGGGGTAAAGAACTGTACCAAACTATTCAACCATTCCTGGAAAGTTATGGAAAGAAATGCAGCCAGACCATTAATGAACTATGAGCAATCTGTTGGTGTCTCTTCACAAATTGAATGAGATTCGGTGACCAGATAATTTCTCAACGATGTCGTGTCAGACTGTCTGAGGGATGCATCGGTTTTGGCTTAGGGTTTGCAAATTACCAACATTACCGATAAATTACCGATGGAAGTTCTCAATACCGGTTTTCGCCGGTTTTTAGTTCTATTTCTTTCTTTAGTGGAAGGCACTGACGGGACCTGATTGTGTGGACGCTGATTTCCGTTACTACACATCTACTTTTTACACATCTCTTGTCGCCCACTTGGCAACACATTATTCACTATTCTCCTTATCCTACATGCCCCCACACAGATCCCCATGAAATGAGTGGGTACATGGTAAGCAATGAAATAAATAGATTAAAAAGGTGCACAGGGATAATAAAATATCATATTAAGACTTTAATAGAAACAATACACATCATCACGTATTCAGCCATTTGCTTTGGAGACTTTTTTTCAATTCCAAGAGGCACCCGAGAAGAAGTATGATCTTAAAAAAACACAAAGCAAAATGTTTTGAGTGACAATCGAGAACAAATCTTTGAAACACATTATCCCGCAGACGAAAATGTCATATTCAACACTCGTTGCTCTTATTGTTGATAAACTCTGGTAAAGTTATTCCAAACGCCCAGTCTGCTTCCCTTTTGCTTCATACAGTCTTCAATTCCTTGGCTAATTCCAAGGTAACAGGTGAAGAAAATTCTTGCTGGCCACTTCAGTGAGATATCACTTTTTACTGGTTTTATGTTCTATTCTTTTCTTTAGTATGCGTAGTTGCTCTTATTGTTAATAATCGCTTATAAAGTTGTTCAAACGCCCAGTCCGCTTCCCTGTTGCTTCATACAGTCTTCAATTTCTTGGCTAAATCTCTCTTTCTAACGACTGATTTAAAAAAAAATTACAATATGAAATACAATAAAATGAGCTTTTAATCCTTAAACTGGAAAAAAGGTATTTTTTTAAATTCAGGAAGAGCATTTTTAATTTATATTTAAAAAAAGAAAGGTAAAACAATAAACAAAAATTTACAAAAGACTATTACAAAAAACGCACTCTTATTATCAGGGCTTTCATTCAAAGTGGGAATTTGCATTTTATAAACACACGTAAAAGAGTTTATTTAGGCCATACAACAAAAATAAGTGTCTGATACATTTTTCAAAGAGAAAGAATTTCCTTTTTCGGAACTAAACGGGTTGTTGCCATTTCATATTTTGTTTTTATTTCTTGGCCATTTTTCAGGGATGAGGTGTGGTTAGGAAAATTGTGTGAGTTTTTTGCCAAAATATTTTTAAGAAATATAAAGTACCTTTAAAACTCGATGATTTAATTTTACGTAACAAATAATTTTTAAGGAAATTGATGTTATAGAATTTGTCTGCCAGCAAAAGGCCTAGTGTCGGCTGCATGGTGAGCTGACTAAGTTATTTATATAAAATCGCGGCACACACCCATTTTGTTTATCAGATCTCATATTCTTTTTAAATACCGGCACTGTTGTTATAGAGTATTGAAATGCCTCTTCTGAGCTGACATATTTCGCAATGATCTGACCAAATGCTTGGCGGTCTTCTTGTAATAAATATACTGAATTTTGTGTTTTTTTCTGGAAACATCGGAAGGTATAAACTTACTGGATCATCCACACATAGTTACGGCTGGAGATATTGGAGATAACAAAAACAAAAGGCAGTTTCATGCTCCATAAGTGCAACCATGAAGAAGCTGACACGCGTCTTGTTGTCCATGTCTCGTTGGTAGATAGTGCCGTCATCAATCATGTGACTTCAGGTAATTTTGAAGCTTGAACACTCTATGAATCATAATGCAGTGTTCAAGCTTTAAAAAAACTGAGCATTGTAGCTGTAAAAATAACGAAAATATCAACTTTTGAAAATGGTTTGTTGGGCACTTATCATTATTTCTAAAGCAGTAGGACCAACGTGAGAAATACGAAACAATTAATGAGAAAGGTCTGGAAGAGGATGACTGTTAGGATCAGGGCCGCCTTAAGAATAGGTGTACCCATGCGATCAGACGGTCCTGATCAGGATCACTGCTTGTTTCACAAGTTGCACCAGAGGTGTTTAAGGGGTAACAGCTTGGTCATTTGGTCGGTTGAAGGATTTGTAGATGCAGGATTATAGGTTTGAAACTCATTAGTCTTAGTTATCCTCTTAAACACATCATTGAGGTTGTTTCACACGCTTTGACCTTTGGCCACTCAGTGAACTAGTGTGAGTGCCGAGAGAAATTCAAGTGTCAGCTCGTAATTTTGTCCGGATTAAAAGAGGTTCCGAGGCATTAGTTGCCGTAAAATCGGTGGTGACATGTACACTTAAAGTGCGATATTATTTGGACCCTGTCAAGGTTGACAATGGAGGTACCAGCATTGCTGCTACTGCTTTGGCAGGTACGTTAGAAAATAGAAAATAGGCAAATAACGAAGTTGCCAATTATAACGGGTTGATTTTATAGGAAGTGTAATTATAATGAGAAAGCAAAAGGTTTTCGCATTCTGACAATAGAGGGTGAGAATGAAGGTACCAGCTTTGTTGCTATTGCTTTGGCAGGTACGTTAGAAAATAGAAAATAGGCAAATAACGAATTTCACAGTCTAATGTATTTTAGGCTGCATTATTTTAAGGGTTTACTAATTTTAGTCTTCAAAATAATGCACTGAAATTTTCATGTGCTGTTGCTGCAAACTAATCTCAGACAACAGTCTTGAAAGAATATAAAACAAACGTGCCGTTAGAACGAGTGTGTCAATAAATAGTGCCGTTAGAACGAGTGCCGTTAGAACGAGAGATTAAAGTATTATAAAAAACCCCAAACCTACGTGGTCTATGTTGTTGATAAGGGACGATAGTTTTGCGATTGGGTCTCAAAGTGGAACGAGTCATTTCTGTTCAAATTCATATTTCACGGGGGGGGGGGGGTCTACCTCTGCCAACCCCAGTGTCACTAAAAACTGAAAGAAAATCAGTTTAGTTACGATGCAGGGAAGGTAGGGTAACAATTCCTGGATCCGCCCCAAAATTTAATCAATTTTCCGTAGCCCAATGGCCTACTCTTTTAAGAAATGCCATTGGAATTCATTGAGAACTTTCAGAGATACTGTATGGACAAACAGAAGTGAATCTCGTCTCCCGGTTGACATATCTGAGTACTTTAAAAGGCTAAATTATGGTTTTCAGACTTGAGGAATTAAAAAATACAATTTATTAATTTATAGGTATTTCAGGATTTTACAAGGAAATTCCAAGTATACTTTATAGGCAAAATTGTGGATTTAATTCATGAAGGAGATATTTTATTTTATCAGCTTTCCAACGGGGTGTGTTGCCAATTTGTATCTATTAGGCTTAAAAAGTTACAGCCCAAAACGTGAAGCTAAGTATTCAGCATTTTACGAAGAAAACTAAGTACTGATTACATCAATGAACAGAAAAGGACAATCTTTGTTTGGTCGGGGCCAGCATGTGGTAGCCATTTTAAATGACTAAAAGTGACTAGATATAATCAATGGTTGGCTTTAAAAATCGCTAACATTAGCTAGATTTTTCATTTCCAGATAACTGTATAGCTAAAAGTTAAGTACACGCATGACATCGGAAGCATCCGAAGAATTACAAAATATGCTAACCGTAAAAGTAAAAAAAAAGTAGGTCTAAAGATGAATAGAACAAAGACAAAAGTAATGTTCAACGATAAGGTCCCCAAAAAGGTCATAAAGATAGGCGATATACTAGAAGAGGTCGATGAATACATCTACCTAGGCCAGGTAATAAACCTAGAGAAAGACCATGACTGCGAAATAAAACGAAGCATAACGATAAGTTGGAAAGCATTTGGCATGAATAGAGACATTCTGAGGAGCTCCTTGCCAATGTGCCTAAAACGAAAAGTATATAACGGCTGTATAATACCAGCCATGACTTATGGATGCGAAACCTGGAAATTAACCAAACGATCTGAAAACCAACTTAGAATAGCACAGAGAGCCATGAAGAGAGCAATGATAGGGGTAACGCTAAGAGATAGAAAAAGGTCATGGATCAGAGAAAAGACTAGAGTAAAAGATATTATACAACTAATTAAACAATAAAAGTGGAGATGGGCCGGTCACTTAGCAAGAAGAGAAGACAAGGGTTGGATTTTTAAAATTTTATTAGGAGCGCTTCCATTATGGCGATATGTTTGATAATGCGTGTGTTGTTAACTAGAATTTGGCGTATGGGAATTTGAAAGGGTGTGTGTTTGTTTAAATGGTTGCGAATAGCGAATAGCTCCTAATAAAATTAAACAATCCAACTCTTAACAAAATCTCTTTTAGTCACGGCCAGGGAGTTTTAAACGTGTTCAACAACTAACACCTGAAACCCCCTTCTAACAAATATTGCATTCGCCCATCAATTGCCTTGCGCGCCAACTAAGCAACGCTATCAAATTTGTCACTATTTAAACAGTGCAAACAATAATATTGTCACTTGAAAATGACTGAACGTACAGTCGAAAGCGCTCGTTCAAATATATCGTTTGGAAGTTATTTATATAATTTGAATCCAAACATACGTTCTCTTGTGCGTAAACAAGAAAAACTAACCAAAAAGATGAAAAGGTTTTCCTTGTCCGTCGTATTCAACCAAACTTGCATTAATGAAGGATTACTGCCCAAATACACAATATAAGCGCATACAAAGGCTCCAAAAAGTGTAAGCATACAACCTATTGATCGGATATTGATTAGATCAGATAAAGTTAGTCATTGAAAAATCTAGTCACGTTTAGCGCAATATAATCATTCTGCCTCCATATCTGCCCTTGTGCCGGACTAAGCTAATGCAGAGGCGTAGCTGAGGGAGGGGGCTATCTGGGGCCCCATAAGCTTTATACATAGTAGTTCATCTACTGCATTCCCACTGAGATTATACAATAATAAGGATCTATTTGTACATACATGAATAATAATTCAGCCTTTGGGGTTGCTTTTCACCAATTTAGTGATGGTGCATGTTTATTTATTGCAAATATTCCTTTTTAATAAATCTCACTAAATTTTGGAGGGTCGCATGACGGAGCCAAACCCCCGGTCCCCGACTCTCTAGCAAATTTTCTTTACTCATCAAATCTCATTAAATATTGAAGAAGCACCTCTGAGCTAATTAGTGAGGCAGAAAACTGCAAAATCGTTCAAATGGTGATACAAGCATAACATTTTGCATGTGGTTCACCTTTAGGTTGCTTATTAAGAAACTAACGTTAGCCAACTGAAAATCCAATATGGCCGCCAATCTTCAATATGGTCGCCAAATTATGGCTACTCAAAGCGATTATCTCCATATAATCAAAACAAACTGTCCAAAATTAGTATTTGATAGGTCAATTGCTATATTTTGAAACATCGCAACATCTGGGTTTATAGGACGTTTTTTCATTATTTTTGGAAGGCTTAAGACATTTTATGTTTCAGTTGTCTAATATTTTACTTGATGATTCAGTTTTCATGGTAATTGGGCATCTGGATGCATCATTGTGTCTTTATTGAACCTTAGAATTGCCACTCAGCTACAAAGTGGAGTGCAGCTCTGGCCAAACTGATAGCATTTGCATCTTCCATGGCATTCGGTCTTACATCTGCAACACTTTGCAATAAGTTGGAGTGTCATCCAGCAAACCTTCCATCTCTCGCCATGCTTTTTCCACCCCCACTCACTAGGATTCTGGTACTATGGCCTACATACAGTTGACTGACTCCATACGCATCCTGCTTAGAAAGCAGCACGTTTTGCATGTTGGTGGAAGGCATCTTGAGTTGGTAGAATAGAGTTATATGTCCGTTTGTTTCCTTGCAAACAAGCCCAGTCCTTCCTCCTGCAGCAGTACTGGACCTGTTATACATGGTTACTACATACTGATCTAAAGTCTGCATATCAGTGTCATCAATGACTGGTGGATGTTGGTTAAGTTTAGCGAAGAGGACTGTGACCTGATCATACACATTCCCAGTGTCTCAAGCAGACTTCTTTTTTTAAGCCCAACAGATACAAATTGTGAACATACACCGTTGCAAAGCTGATAGAATTCTCTCTCTCTCGCCACCCCCCTCTGTCTCTCTCTCTCTCTCTCTCTCTATATATATATATATATTGTCATATCCACAGACAGCGCTGTTTCGTCGTTTTTACGACTCATCAGTGTGGCTACTGACTATATGTGCCTTGGTGCCCCGAGCGAGGATTGAAACCGGACGTCTGGGTCCGTCGTCCGATGTCTTACCCTTGCCCCAGTTACCGCGGCGGTTGTAGATCATTATTTTAGGCATATAAACACATATGTCTTTGTTTACAAAGAGTGCTCCATCCAGATAGTCTAGAAAGCTTTATAACTTCAAACCCTAGCGGTGTTACAGGGAAGAAAAAAAAAATAATCTAGTTACATATATTGTCAAATCCACATACAGCGCTGTTTCATCGTCTTACGACTCATCAGTGTGGCTACTGACTGTAAGTGCCTCGAGCCAGGATTGAAACCGGACCTCTGGGCCAGCAAAAACTATCTTTTTAAAAAATGCCCCCCCTATATATAGTTTTATATATATATATTTTATGCAAATCAGGTAGTTCTTCCCAACTTTTTCTTGGGAACATCTTTTTTCTGAAAGAGGACACCCCAAGGAACATTTTGGTACCCTAAATGTAGGATCATGGGGGGGGGGGTGCATGGTAAGCCCTGCTGGCCCCCGGCCTAAAAACAACGCATAACAATAAGTTGGAAAGCATTCGCCATGAATAGAGACATGTTGAAGAGCACCTTACCAATGTGCTTAAAGCGTAAAGTATACAATGGTTGCATAATACCAGCCATGACTTATGGATGCGGAACTTGGAAATTAACAAAACCAGCTGAAAACCAACTTAGAATCACACAGAGAGCCATGGAAAGAGCAATGCTAGGGATAACTCTAAGAGATAGAAACAAGATCAACAGGGATCAGAGGGAGGACTAGAGTGAAGAATATTATACAAATAATTAAGCAGCAAAAATGGAGATGTGCTGGCCACCTAGAAAGAAGAGATGACAATAGATGGGGGAAAAGACTAACCGATTGGTGCTCAATGGACAGTAAACGAAGTAGGAAAAGACCAGACACAAGATGGAGGGATGAGATAGAAAGATTTGCCGGTAAGACGTGGCAGAGGTTAGCACAATCGAGGGCGTCATGGAAGAAACGGGAAAGGCCTTTGTCCAGCAGTTGGACATAGGCCTTCCCAAGGTGGGTGTAAGACATGGGGGAGGGGTTATGGGCCTTACCCTGGCCCATGACGTATTGCATAGAGACCTTCCCCGAGGTCTGTTGTTGCTGTTTGCTGGCCCATGACGTGCTGGAAGGGGTCGGGGATTATGTATACATCAGTGACCACGCATGATAAGGACCCAACGAACCATTTTAAAAAATCTGATATATTCGTTATTTTTAGAGCTACAATGCTCGGTTTTTTAACAAAACAATTGAGGATTGTACACTCTATGAATCAGGGTGTCCAAGTTTCAAAAATAAAACTAAAACTGAAGGAAGTGCGTGTGACAGAGACATACGGATGTGAATACACAACGTGCAGCAAGCAAAATGAATGGTGGATCTCAGGGTGACGTCAAAGAATGACTTTGTTGTTCTGCTGAGACATTTCACGGTCATCGATACTCTCTGTTGTTTCAAAAGGGGAAATCATCTTCGATCGAACTTTCCTTAGTTTGAACCTAGAGAAAGCTTTTTATTTGTCTATCGTCTCACCAATAAAGCGGATGGTATTAGACGGCCTAGTTGTTCACCTCTATTTTCATTTTGCGAGGTGAGGAAATACCTGGGATTGTTTTACTGCTGAAAGGCAAGCGAAGGGATTGGAATGCTGTAAGAGATCTTTCATTTCAAATCACAACATTTTGTGCTGAACTTTTGAAAACATAAGTACTTGAATTAGATGGTCAGAGGTGCAGCTATTTGAATGCAGGTCTATTTATTGCAAATTTTACTTTTTCATCAAATTTCACTAAATGTTGGAGAGGCCCCCTCAAGGAGCGAAGCCCCCGCCCCCCAACTCTCTAGGCACGTCTCTGATTGAGATGAAGGTAAAAAGTGGTGATGAAATTAAAAATAATGACTTTTATTTTGAAATGTCGATAAAGTCAGGAAATAAGGAGAAGCTACTGCCACTTGGTGAATTACAAAGGAGGTGGCAGGGGGATGTCTGAGTTACCGTGGGGAGAGCTGCATTCACGGGAGACAACTCCGATCTGACCCATCACACTTCCACTTGAATTACAACATATGTATTTTTGAATAAAGTTGTTTTTACTTATTAATTTCAGTTTCCGTTTTCCTGTTTTAGTTTTAGAATGTGGCTTTAGTGCAGTCAATAAACTATTGACAAAGGAAAGAACGGGGGTGTCGCTGAGGAGTGGGGGGACGGGTCTATTTAAAAACGCCGCTCGGCGGACATCCAAAAGCTGACATTATTTGTACATACATGAATTGTATACATAATAATTCAGCCTTTGGTGTTGTTTTTCACCGATTGAGTGTCATAGTGCATGTCTATTTATTGCAAATATTCCTTTTTCCTCAAATCTCACTAAATGTTGAAGGGGGCCATCAAGGCGCCAAATCCCCGGCCTCTAAACCCTTTAGGTACGTCTCTGAGTCAGGTGCAAATTCTTGGAGCAAATATCTGAATTTTCACGAAGTGATCGGGAAAAGTATTTGTAATATTCATAATGCCTTTGTCATATAGTTATTTACTAAGCTTAGCTTAGTCTGGCACAAGGCCACAAGTAAGGGGTACCCAGTGAGGATCGAACCTTAGATATTTAATAAGCTTAGCTTAGTACAATGATGGCAAACACATGACACGCCCCAGGTTTCTAGGTGACACGCGATGGACGTTAAAAAGATTTTTTTAAATTTCATTTTATATTCCTAGTTTTATAAGTATATTTTGAAATTTCAAGATATATTTTATTAACTCCTAATTTTATAAATCTCTTAGAAAAATAGGCCGCTTATCTATAAGCATTTATGTAAAACTAAAATACATGTATTATACATGTAAAGTGACACACCGAGAACAGGATTATTCAAAAAATTAAAATTTCGACCGTGTTAAAAGGGTTTGCCATCATTGACGTAGTATGATTCACTACAGTGGTATAAAAGGTGTGTGTGAGATTAGCTAGCTAGGAATTGCCTCCTGACAAAGTGTGAAATATTTAATAAACTTAGCTAAATCTGGCACAAGGCCACGAGTACGGGTACACAGTGTGGGTACTTTCCAAATGTGGGGGTCCAGAATTCTATATAAAAATGAGTTACTTCCCCTCATTATATTTTGGTTAGTTTTAATCAAGTCTAAATGTTTGATAAACTTCTAATGAAATTTTGATTAAATTCCATGAGTTTGGATAAATGATTTAGTGTTATTTGAGACAAAAGATTATTTCCCTTGAATACATGGACATAAGTTAAAATAATCCCTTATTTAAAAATTGTTTTCGATCATGCAAGACGAGGTTAGAAAACCAAAAAAAAAAAAGAGAAAAATGAAAGTGATTTTTAAATTAAAAAAAAGATTCATATAGATCATCGCATCCTTTTATTTAAGAATATATCACAGACAAAACTAAGTAAATTTGTGGCGTAAACATCATTTTAAAACAAAAATCATAACCGACACGGTTGTTCAACAGTTTTGTGACACCTGACTGATCATCCTAGAATTATTTTAATACGTACAAAACAATTAAATAACAATGATTTGATACAGAATTTTATACAAAGTTATTTTACAATTTATTTTAATAGTTTATTTTAATACAACATTGTAGCTAGTAAATATAACTAGCAACAAATTCTTCAAACAAAAACTTCAGCTATCTATGTAATATCTTTTTTAAATAAGCGTTTGTTTTTTATTTTAATTTAATTATTTTAATTTAATTTTTTAAAAAGTTTTGTCTTAAATGAAAGGAAATTTATTTACTCTGAACTATATGAAGTATATTTTTTTTTTTACTTGATACGCACTTTCATCTTTCTCTTTTGTTGTTTTCTATTCTTGTCTTGGGCGATCGAAAACAATTTTAAAATATGGGATTATTTTCGCCTATGTCCATGTATTCAAGGGAAATAACTTTTTTGTCGTAAATCTTTAGACTCCACTGTTGTATGTGTACCAATTCTTTAAATTGTTTTATTACGACAAAAGTCTGAAAACAAAGCCAGCATGAAAAAATAAATCTATAAATAAAAGTACAATAAAAACATTTTCTATTGTAACTATTTTATTCTTTATAGTGGCTCCAAAGAAAAAAAAATTAAAATCAATATTAATTAGAATTTTTGGCAACATATATTTAATAAAAAATTAAATTTCTAAAATTTGTAAAACCACTTGTGCAAAAATTAAAAAAAACAACAAAAATCGTCAAATTTAATTTGAATTTTATCAAATATTTATACTGGATTAAAACTAACCAAAATATAATTAAAAGGGTAAGTAACTCATTTTTATGAAAAGAATTAAGGAACTAGACATTCGGAAAGTACCGGAAAGTAACGGTGATTATGTCATTGAGGAATAAATCAAACTTTTCTTACATTGGAACGAGTTTTTACAATCTCTGGAAATGCGACATTACTTTCTGAACAATCTAATAAGAAGCTGGATCAATAAGTCCGTATCCCGACACAGTTATTGGCTGGATTTTGGACTGGAATTTTCTTTGTATAATGGTCACTCGATGTAACTAACGGAGAAGCGTAAGGTTAAGTGCATGGACAAGGAAGGTGATTATGTTGAAAATAAATATTTGCTGTGTGAAATAAATACATTAGGCCACGGACTTATATATTTTATTTGTTATTAATTCCTGCAGCAGGATCAGCAAAGTTTGAGGAAATAGTTACACAAAAGTGGTTAGGAGAGTGTGCCAACCCTTTTTCTTTTCGCTGTGTAGTCCGCCTGGCTTTTGGTGTGACATGTCCCAGTGGGGATCATAGCTGCTGGCAATGTCAATAAAAAGCGAAAACCTTTTTTCAATTTGAACATATTCAATGAAAAGAACGGATGTCGCTTTGGTGTCAAAAGTTCGTAAGAGTTGCCAATTGAAATGAAAGCAAAAAATTCATGAACACTGAACTCGGGAATCAAATATGTCAGGTACAACTCGAAAATCGTGTGGCCAGGTACCTGTCAAGAAAACAAACCAAGAATTGAACAGTCTAATTATGCTGTGCCCCCGCGGGCCATGTCCCACTCGATGGGACAGCCTGGGTTAGGACAATAGCCAGAACATCGGCCCCATGTAACCTCGGGGCTTGTGGGGAGGGAGTGGTAGCTGTTTGCCAGCGCCGTGCAACATTATGAAGAGAAGAAAGAAAATCAAGAGTAATGATCACGTGAGAGGGAAACCCACATTTTCTAGAAAGCAAAATCGGGTTTCCTGAAAAGGTGAAACTATTAGGAATGTCGCCCGTCGCCCGTCGCCGTAGCTTTCGTAACAAAATCCGTTTAAATTCCTTCTCCACTCTTTATTGAGACATTAAAGAGCTCTTCGGCAAAAGAAGATAAGAAAGTGGACCGCATGTCAACTTGCCTTGCGTAGGTGTAACCGTTTCGTTTTATTCGTTAAATATAATCAGATTCTCCTCTTTAAGTGGGATTGGCCGACACCCCCACCACACGCCCCCGCTCAAGTTTACTAAAAATTAAAAAAAAACAATTCAACATACAGGAAACGTTTTACGCTAATTTTTCCGCTTTTACGAAAAAAAGACGAAAAGCGAAAACAGCGTTCAGAGTTTGTTTGGCAGCGAGCCGTTATAGAGGTTACGCGCACCCCTCTCTCTCCTACACCCCAGTTTCATGTACCTCTCACCACCCCAACCTAAAGAGAATGATGAATGGCAAGGGTTATTAAAACTGAAGGGAATAAAACAGGATCGGACCGAAATTATTTTTGGTTACACCCCAAATCCAGTAATTTATCACTATAAGCTAAATTTAAATAGAAGTCACAAGCGGCACACCCCCGCGCACCCCCGCGTACCCCCACTCCTATTTCCATCCCTGGTTACAAGTCAATTCATGAAACTCAAGCACAAGTGCCGTATTAACTATGAAACAAAAGTAGGATTTGCTACGCAACCTCAAGGGCCCCGCGCC
This sequence comes from Architeuthis dux, assembly GCA_006491835.1. NCBI lineage: Eukaryota > Metazoa > Mollusca > Cephalopoda > Oegopsida > Architeuthidae > Architeuthis > Architeuthis dux. Next base: position 2,149,865 of record VCCN01005670.1, on the reverse strand, counting down.
AAATGCTTGCAAGCTATCAATTCTGATTCAGTGACTCTGCACTTGCTCTATTACTATACGTTTCTATACGTACTATACAGCCTCCAATTTTCTATAATTCTATACTGTCTCCAATTTTCTATAATTCTATACTGCCTCCAACTTTCTAAA
>VCCN01005670.1:2126880-2137982 GCA_006491835.1 Architeuthis dux | reverse complement strand
ATAGAACTGAGTTGCCACCAATCACAATAAAACGGAAATTTGTTAGCCAAAGAAATGCAATGACGGAAATTCTCGTCATTCGCAGTTAAGGGGATAACCTTACTCTCCTTGCATACCTCTGAATAGAACCCAAATGGATTGACAAGAGTTAGCCATAGACTGCTATGACGGACATTTACGTCATCCACAGTTATTGGGATGATGGGTTGCAAGTTTAAATGAGTTCATGAAAATATCTAATCAGTCAAGCCCCCCCCCCCCTCGGAGAAAAGAGCAGGCAGTCCTGCGTTCCCTCAATTCTTTTTCTAGCACTACTCCACGGGTGATATTATATTAGATCGTTGATATAACTTGTGTTTGTTGTTGTTGTTATAACACATGTTGCCATAATGAGATATTTAATGGTATTAGATCAACAAGATATGTGTAGAGGGGGTATGGAGAAAGAAAGAGTGGGATGGATAGATAGGTAGACGTGTACGTGAAGAGATAAAGAGAGAGGAAGAAAGATAGAAAGATAGATGTCTACACGAAAAGATAGATAGATAGAGAGAGAGAGAGAGAGAGAGAGAGAGAGAGAGAGAGAGAGAGAGAGAGAGAGAGAGAGAGAGAGGAGGGAAGGAGGGGATTGATAGATAGATCAGGCGCGGATCTAGGGGGTCCAGGGTGCCCCCCTTCTCGGGCAAAGCTCACTTAAAAATCTTTTTTTTTAGATAGATTAGGACATTATATAAATGAAAAACCCAGATAATCCCAAGTAATCCTAGAATAATCTTAAAGACACAAATTTATTGTATCCATTGTCTGATTCGACGGATGGAGTAAAGAATATTAAAGATTTTAAACAGATGGGAATCCCCTGCTAAAAATCCTGGATACAGTATCGCCCATAAATAGGTACACCCCTTACAGTATCGCCCATAAATAGGTACACCCTACCACTTTTTAATAGAGAATTAATTGTCTTCTAAACCAAACATACTAGGATTTCTTTTTATTTCTAGTGGAACAAGTATTATTTATTACCAAACTCTACAGCATTGAAACTTTTGGCCAAACATATGAATATGTTGCCGTCCAAAGATGAGTACAACACTACGAGAAAAAACAGACTTTCAATGCTGGAGAGTTTGGTCATAAATAATACCTGATAATATCTGTTTTGATTGTGTAAAGTTCCACTAGAAATAATAAAATCCTGCTATAGATTCTAAGTTTGTTCTCAGTTCGTTTTATTAACTTCGCATCCGTAAGTCATAGCTGGTATTATGCATTCATTGTATACTTTACGCTTTAAGTACATTGGCAAGGTGCGCTTCAATATGTCTCTATTCATACAAAATGATCTCCAACCTTTTATTTCGCTTCCATGGTCTTTCTCTAACTTTATTACCTGTCCAAGGTAACTATATTCGCCAGCCTCTTCTAGATCCTCGCCCTCTATTCTTGTGGTCTTTTTGAAGACTTTATCGTTGAACATTACTTTTGTCTTTGTTCTGTTCATCTTTAAGACTACTTTTTATTTTCCCTATTTGGATCAGTCAACATGTTTGCTAATTCTTCCGATGCTTCTGGCGTCATGGAAACGTCATCTCAAGTGGTTTAAATATTCTCCGTCTATGTATTCCCACCCCCAATCAGTTTTCCGAAAGATGCTTTCGAGGTTAGATGTAAATAGTTTAGGTGATATTGTATCCCATTGCCTTACTCCTTTTGCTATCTTTATCTTGTTTGTATCTTTATGTAGTCTAATTATTGCAGTGCCATTTTCGTATATGTTCTGAATGATTTGTATGTAATTCCAGTTAACATCTTGTTCTCGCATTGAGTTGAAGACTGCTGTGTGTTCTACCGAGTCAAATGCTTTCTCATAGTCTACAAAGGCTAAACAATGTGGTTTGTTGTATTCTAATGACTTTTCGATTAGTTGATTTATTGTATGTAGCTGATTTATTGTTGAGTAGTCATTCTGAAGCCTGCCTGTTCGCGTGGTTGATTTTCATCTAGAGTGCCCGTTAGTCTGTTTGTGAGTATTTTTGTAAATAGTTTATATTATCAGAAAAAAGTGTGCTAACCCTTCTTTTTCTCTTCCGGCCCAGAGAGGAGGGGCAAAAAGATCAACCTTGTTAGATAGAAAAAACTAAAGCTAATGGATTTATATTTAAATTTATGGAAGAGTTACTTCTCTTTTCTGATGCAAATTTTATTTTCAGCCTATCAGAACGGGAGACTGGTTAAAACTATAAGTATTAAAAAGCCGTAAAAGAAACGTAAAAGAACTGTGAAGAAAGAACCTTTCAGAAATAATTACTGAAATCCGATTACCGAGGACCCAATTGTTGTTCCATGTGAAGAGGTTATTCTTCATATTATTACAGATTACCCCCCCCCCCTGAACTTGGGTACAAGTAAATTGTACCATTCAAAATGAGTAACTTACTCTTAAACTATTTAAAAGTTATTTTCTATAGTTTTGAGAAGGGTCGTTAATATTCAAATGGTTCTTCGGACGATTGAACTCCTTGTTATTTGTGTTGTAAACACGACGTTTCGGCCGATCCATTCTTCGACATTTTGATGTAACTGCCAACGTTGTTGGAAGCAGAGAAAAAAAGAGGCAGCTCACAGCAAAATGTCGACTAAATGCATTAGCCAGACAAGTGCGGATTTCAACCCGATGTGGCTTTCACTTTTTCAACTTTTTCAACAAATCTAAACCCGACAAGACCAAGACACAGAAACACCAGGCATGCGCTATAAGGGCTACCTCCCTTTAAACATAATTTCTGTTTAACCCATCACACTCGGATTTTATACCTGAAGAAGGCCGAAGAATGGATCGGCCGAAACGTCGTGTTTACAACACAAATAACAAGAAGGAGTTCAATCGTCCGAAGAACCATTTGAATATTTTAAGTTCGGCGGCGAACGTCAACAAAATAAGTCGCATAAAGATAAAGATTTGTTGCAATTTTTTAAAGGAAGCCTTACAAGGTATTGGAGAACGACTCCTTTTCAAGGTAAGGTTGCCTTTTTTGCCTTTTCTTCTCTCTGTTATGCTGGCTGTTAATCCGCTACTGATATTACCTCTTGTCTACCTCTGCCCTACCCCTGTTGGCCATTTTCTTTTTGAAAATTCCCAAACTTTGCAACAAATTCTCTGCTCAGTACTGGATGTTGCAAACACATTTCTTTTCTCTAATTTGTATTGTTACCAACAGAGTATGTTCACTCTAAACATGATAACAGATTTTTAAAACTCAGTTGTCATATTACCAATAACTGGTGTAGACCCGATATTTTTCAGCTCGTATTTTATGTTGTGAAAGTAACAAGTAGTTAAATTCTCAGCATTGTTCACGTTTTCTCGTTTTTCTTCGACTATTACTGTTCGCATTTCTAGTTTTCAGTGAATCAGCGTTGTTCACGTTTTTTTCTGTTCTTACAGTGAGCTTTTACGGTTTTCATTTCCAGTTTTCAGTGAGTTAATATTATCCACGTCTCGGTCACAGTTTTCAGTGAATTAATATTATTCACGCCCCAGTTTTCAGTGAAATATTATCATTCACGTTTTCGTTTATTTTTGCGGTGAATATGGTTTAATACCTCAACATGAATATTTACGTTTTCATGACTCGGCTCTTAAAAAACTGCAAAATGTTGTGACTATTGCCTTCTAGTTGGCCAAATTGCACGCCGTGTCTCTTATTGAAATAGTCAAAATGGGCGAAATAGAGACTCCATCTATAATAGAGGACTCTCCGTTTCAAACTATTTTGAAAAAGCAGGCTCGCTTTCGAGGAAAATTAATACGGCCTTTAATAGAGAGATGGATGGGGATTTAAATGGCATTGATGGCCGTATCAGTGAAGAATGTCCTGACGATAACCATGCTGTCATATTTCGTAGTGAAAGCCATTCCTACAACTCTCAAATCTTCAGAGAATTAGCTCGGTTGGATGAAACTACCAACGAGAACGAGTCTTTAAACTCACGCTTTTCTTCTACCCCTTTCAGGGAAAAATATTTCACATCCTGTGTCAAGGCTGAAGCGGTCTGGCCAACCTTAAAGTGTCCAACGTTTAGCGGAATGGAAAAGAATACATTCTGTCTTAAAGATTTCCTATCCCCGTTCGGAAATTGCACGGCGGGAATGCAATCTGAAGCAGACAAATTACATTTTCTAAAAAGTTCCTTGTCGGACAGAGCCCTGCAAACGGTTCACCACTTAGCAATAAGATATTGCAATTACGAAATCTGGACATTCGAAAGAAAGAATTCTTAGATAAAGGCGCGATTATCGACCAAATCTTTAGGCAAATTTTGTCATTTTCACCCAAATGGGACAAAAACTTTGAACAAGCGGGAGAGTTCATTTCCCAGGTACACGCTGACCTGTGGGAATTGAACCATTCGTTCGACTACGATTCTTTCGAAATAGATTCGGCGGGCAACATTCTTACGACCCATGTGATATTTTACCTAAAGATTTGAAGAGGGTGCTTATGCATACCTCTGGCACATGGACTGGAGAATCAATAAAAACTCTACTGATACTCAGAGATTCCCCTTCCTTTTCTGAATCATCAAAAAGTGGAGTTAACACGATTAGCCAAAGAGGCAGCGGGTCAAGGGCCTATGTTAATAGCCATACTTATAAAGGCGGTAGGTCCTCACCCTATGTTACTATCAAAAATGAGTTAGAAAACTTTAATACCAACACAAACTCACCTAAAATTAAACGTTGTGTGTTTTGCAATGCTCCTGGCCACAACGACTTTGATTGCAGAAAATGCCCCTCTTATGAGGCGAGGATTGGTAGATGCAAGGGAGCCAATTTATGTACTCTTTGCACTAGTAATCGACACACTACCGATAACCGTCCCCGTAAAAGGAAAGGATTCCCGTACATGTGTAAGTTTTGTTTTTCCAGTATGTATAATAAATACCGGCTGTATAGACTTAACTTTAGCATCAATGCGTGTCTTGAATCTGGAGGGCAGAGCCAACCCTATATACATCCTGCTTTCGCTATTACTGCCGAATTAGGCGGTAGACATGTCACTTTTAATCGAGTGCTTGACGCAGGAAGCGAAATATCCTATTTTTCTCGTAAGGTCCTGGAAGAATTGACAAGCAAGGAGTCCGTCTTCTTTGATGAAACTTATCAAATAAATACCTTCTATAGCTCCACGCTCAAGAAGTTTAAAGAAATAGTGGTGGGCGTCTCTGTAGTCCCTGATGTGGTGTTACCTGTCCCTTTTTATCAGGATCTGGATCTTTCCTTCACAGCAAATGACCTTTCTCAGGTTTTTAAAAATCTAGAAAAATTGAAGTATAGTTTTGCTGCTGATCTCGATATAGATAGAAACCGAGTTGCGGTGTTCGGTTTGCTCGGGTTAGACTTGATACAGTTTATCACGTTTGCGTAAGTTATTAACTGCATAAATGTTTCTGCCCTACAGACCCCTATGGGCATTACTCCTTACGGGAATAGTCGTCGTTTTTGTATCCCTCCCAAATAACTCCAATTAATGTCTGATGAGTCAGATGGGCACACCAACTACGCGAACGTAGTCTCTCGAAATTCGTCTTGCCCTTCTTCTTATGTGAATTTCGTTTTGTTTCCCAGATCTACTTATCTAGATCCTCTTGAAGATTCCTTTAGCGATAGCTTAGTGGAACGAGGGGTCGAGAAAATGTTTAATATCGGGACCTTATGATTGCCTGAAGAGGAGACCCTTTCCGATTATGATCAGTTCATTCAGAAGTTCTATAGCGTACAGGGAGAGAGGCTCTCATGTCCGGTTACCGTGGTAATAGGACGGGAGAGAGGCTCTCATGTCCGGTTACCGTGGTAAGAGGACATAATCCACTTAGCCCCATCTAACCTCCCTGTTGCACTTCATTTTTCCAATTGTGTGGAGTTGCAGGAAAAAATGAAACAAGTTGACAACTTTGCGGATCACGGATGTGAGTGGGGGAAAAAGTGCTTGGATATTCGTATAACCCTATAAAAGATGTCATACAGATTTCCCACCACGTCAGTGATCCCAAAGCTAACACAAAAAGAAAGACTCTATCCCAGGCTTCCCGGTGATTCGACCCTTTGTCGTTGTGCTTACCTGTAACGCTAAGGAGTCGAATTCTTATCGGGGAGACAAAACTTGGAATGGGATCAAGTGATCACGAAAGTACATCAAAAAGAATGTGGCGCCTTGTCGAAAGATTTGACGGCACTCAACTCTCTCAATGTCCTGAGACGTGCCCTAGATGAGGGTAAAGAAACAGATGTGTTTCTAGTTTGTGAAGCCCCCACATAGGCGTACGGGTTTGCGGGGTATACCGTACAAGAAGGAGTATCTTCCTTGATTTTTGCTAAAGCAGAATTGGCATCTCTTAAAACTAAGACCTTGCCTACATTGGAGCTGTTGTCTGCATTATTGGTGATTAAATGTCTACCTAACATCTTGGAGGTATTTAAAAACGTTTCATTCAGAAACGTATACATCGCTGTGGACGCTCAAATTCTGTTATCCTGGTTTCTTTCCAAGCAAAACCAATACAAAGAACGATTTTGCTAATAACAGGCTAATGGATATTTCAAGGATGGAAGCTGATTTAAATACTCAATTTAACTTCGCTTTGCAATATAAACATGTGCCCACTGCACATAACCCCGCGGATTTGATAACCAGGGGGTTAACCACTAAAAGGTTTAACTATCGTTTTAAAATGTTGGTCATCCGGACCTAATTGGATGAGAGAACAACCAGTTGCTTGTCCTGAGAATGCCCTGAACTGTTTGACTCGATAACAAAAACATTGTGCGTTCTGCGGGTTTTTTGTATTCTTCCAGTGGCGTCCTGGACAATGAGCCGGTTGTTTCCTTTGAGAAATATTCGAGGTTATCGAAATTGCTAAGTGTTGCTGTCTACGTTTTTAAGTTTATTAATGAACTGAAAAAGAAAGAGGCGGACTGTGTTTGGGCATCACGAACACATTTGGCCAAAGTTATGCAGCAGCAGGCATTCTCAGCAGAATTGCAATATCTAATCGACCCATCCGCGAAGGGTGTGCCTCAGTGGGTGGGTGCTTTAGATCTATTTCTCGATAAAGCAGGAATAATTCGCTCGAAAGGATTCGCAAAGCCTCTTCTTATGAATACGACGTTGTCAATCCTATCCTGCTTGAAAAACAACACCCTTTCACCAGACATTGTTTTGGACTGCCATGAAAAGTGTAAACATTTGGGGCCTCCCACTATCTTAACTAAGGTAAGGATGTCTGGTTATTGGATTCCCCAAGGCAGACAATCAGGTGGCTATTTGTGCAAGAAAATAAACTTAGTGCCTTTCGCCTATCCAAAAGTGATCGATCTACTTAAACACCGTGTAAACCCGGTGAAACCCTTTTTGCACACAGGTATTGATTATACAGGTCATGTCTGGGTCAGGAGTGGCGAGGGAAAAGTGAAAATGTATCTTCTCACTTTTATCTGCCTGGGTGTGCGGGCTGTGCACATAGACTGGTGGAGGACATGAGTGTCCATTCTTTTCTCATGGCATTTATCCGGTTTACAAACCGTTATGGGATTCCATCCCATGTGTACAGTGATAATGCCAAGTCCTTTGTGGCAGGATGCAATTCTTTGCATGACGCTTTTACTTCTAGTGAATTTAATGAGAATTTCGGTTCTTGCATGATTGAGCACCTGAGAATACCTCTATATTCTCCCTGGTATGGTAGCGTCTTGGAACGACTAATCAAGACTATCAAGACTTGTCTGTATAAACTGATTGGTCGTTCCATGCATACCTATTTTGACCTTCTGGCCATCATTTCGGACGTTCAGAATGCGGTCAATGATAGACCGCTAACATATAGAGGTTCCTCGGATGCCAGGTTAGACATCATAACCCCTAATCATTTTCTACGTCCAGTTGGAAATGTCAGGTTGATGTTGAGGTTAGATGAAATGAATATCTGTGGTGTTGATCCACCCACCAGAAGAACACTTATAAAATCTCTTTCGGCCAGAGACGAACTCTTTGAAAAATGTAAACAAATCTGGTACGAGGAGTATTTGTTGAGTCTTAGGGAGCAGACCCTACACTCCCACCAGACTTCCTTTGACAACAAAATCCGTGTGGGTGAGGTCATAGTCAAGGTACCGAATAAACCTCGACCATTTGGGAGCTTTGGGCAAGGTCCATCATCTCTTCCCAGGTGACGATGGCTTAGTTCAGTCTGCCCAGATCAAGCGATGGGCTGGATCTGTACAGGTCCATTCTCTCAAACATGTGTACCCCTTTCTCGTAAGCACTGTGTGAATAGCTGTGCTAGTCCTTTGTGAAAGATCTCTCCTGTATCTTCTAGAAGGTCTGTCATTATGCTATTCTCGCCTGGAGCTTTTCCGAGTTTCATATTTCGCAATGCAAACATTACTTCGTCTTCTGTTATGTATAGGATATCACTAGTATCTATCGGATTATCAGTTTGTGGTACTTCTATTTTTTAATTTTTTTATGTGTATACATTTTCATAGTATTCTTCAGTTATTCTAGACAATTTTCCCCTACATTTGCTAATTTTGCCATTATTATCCTCTTTTTTCTTCTCTCGTCCTTTTGTTTATCAAGTTCTACTCTTTTGGTTTCGTCCTCTAGTTTTTATCTCCATATTTCTGTTCTTTTTTATTAGTTTTAATGTTGCTTTAGAGTGTTTCCTCGTGTTATTCTTTACGTTTGTATTGCCTACCATCTCTGCTGTTTCCTTAATTATACTTGTCAGGCCATTACTCTTTTCCTCTATGTTGCTGTATATATTCCACAAGGCCTGAAATTTGTGATCTATTGCTACTCGGAAATTGGTAATGTTCTCTATTTCTATCTTATTCGGGCATTTTTTCTTCTTAAGTTAAATTAAGCTCTGCACGCTACCATTCTATGGTCGCTTCCTATATCTACTTTGTTTATAACGGTGACGTCTTTACTGTTATTGATCTTGTCAGCTATTATGAAATAAATTTCGTTTTTGTTATTTAGGCTTCTTCAAGTCCACTTACGACCTTCTAGTTTTTGAAATAATGTATTAGTTATTTCTAATCCGTATCTCTCTGAGAAATTGACTAGCATGTTACCTCTCTCATTTCTCTGGCGTATTCCATATTTACCTACTTTAGCATTAAAGTCTCCCATGAGTATTGTGTAATTTGTTTCACACGAGTATTGTGTAATTTGTTTTCTCCCGATCCATTATCTTACTGATGTCGTCATAAAACTCTTCAATCTCCTGGTCAGAACCTTTCGAAGGTGGTGCGTAAACCTGGATTACATTTAGTGTGTAACTTTTGCTTAGTCTAACTACTATCCAAACTATTCTATCTGATATGCTGTCGAAACTTCTTCGAAATTACCAAGTTTAATAAAACTGCTGTTAATCTTCGAAAATGATTTATAGGAGTAGAGTTATGGGACTTTATTATATTAAATTACGGAAATTCTTCTCCATTTTTATGAAAGTCCGTCTGTATGAACTTCTATTTGTTTTCTCAAAAAGACAAACACAAAAAGTAAAGGATCCTTTGAATTTTCATGTAATCTACAGAGTTCACTCAAATTAAATGTCTTGTATGTGCTTCCGTGATGCGAAATGGACAACATTTGGGGTAGTGTCGGATGAACTATGTAGCCAAAGTAGCATATGCTATGGGCCCCGAATTCTGAAGGGCCTCGCACTAAATGCTTGCATGCTATCAATATGGACGACTGGGTGTTTAAGGTTAGCGAGCTTAGACAATTATCACTTTTAATTGGAGTTAATATTTTAACACGGTAATTAATGGAAATATGGTATTTATGTGGTGCATATACGACACATAAACACGAAAGTATTTTGTAGTCATAGCCACTGCACATAGATCCAGACGGAAACAAAGTAATACTATTATTGAAATGTCAGACACATATGTTGTATTATCTTTTTCATAGCAAATGAACAAAATTTACTGTACTATACAAGTAAAAAAAGAAGAATTATGCTTTAATATATATGTGTATATTTTAGATTCGTCCAAACGCATCTCAATAAGTCACTTTTCGGTCGGTCGGTTCCGATTACGGTTAAAGAATAAAAAGAAGGAAGGGGGTAATGTGTTTTATTCTTAACCCATAAGAACCCACTGTGACACCGGTGTCACATACAATTTAATTGATCTGCACAGTCTCTTATATAATATTATATTTTATCCTTGAGTTTAACTCATGAAGTGTACTAAGTGACATCTAATGAACGTCCTATTGCTGTCACGTGACTGTGCGCCAATTCGCATACCCAGAATCCCACACAATGTTCCTTCAAGTAGAAATGGGTCTGGGTTGTCTGGCTTCTTATGGGTTACATACAGACGTTTCTTCTTCTTCTTCTTCTTCTTCTTCTTCTTCTTCTTCTTCTTCTTCTTCTTCTTCTTCTTCTTCTTCTTCTCCAATTTTGCAAATAAGCGGCAAGGGAAGCAATGTAAAGCTGAGACGCGCAAGTCAGCTGGAGAGATTGGGAAGGGGGGGGGGCAGTGATAACAGAAGGTTGCTAAATTAGCCATTTTCCGGCAACATCTGGCTGATTTTCCCCCCAATTCAGCCGATAAAAATCTACGTTTAATTTTTAACCCGTTTATTTAAGACGGTGAACGCATCTAAATTGAACTTATGTTTAGGGACCATTTATAACAAATGATACGGGCTCCTCACTAGGGTATCGTTGTGTTTAAGATACTAAACTCAACGATTACCGATATATTGGTTATGTATATGTGTAAGAGAGAAGATCAATTGTTCGGTAGAAGTATTCGTCCATTGGGGTCAACATGCTGCAAACGATTGATCCTTATTGAGTACTACAACAACATGATCCTGAATTGAGAGCGAGATCAATGCAGAATATAAATGAATGAATGGATGAAAAGCAAAAGGTACACATGACTGTAAAAGACTTAAACTTGAAACCCTTTGTTGCATCTGTGCTAGGATGAAAAGAATATCAGGTCCGAATGACGGTTAACATTGGCGGCACACACCGGCACACACACATACATACATACATAC
>VCCN01005670.1:2109165-2122125 GCA_006491835.1 Architeuthis dux | reverse complement strand
TTTCGATCAGTTGATTTATTGCATGTAGGCGATATATTGTTGGGTAGCCGCTTCTGAAGCCTGTCGGTTGGATTTCGTCTAGAGTGCCTGTTAATCTGTTTGTGATTATTTTTGTGAATAGTTTATATATGTTAGGTAATAGTGTAATAGGGCGGTAGTTACCAAGGACGTGTTTATCTCATTTCTTGTGGAGTAGGATTACTATTCCTAGACAGAAGCTTTTTAAAACTTTACTCTCTCTTATGCATTGTGTGAATAGCTGTGCTAGTCCTTTGTGCAGGGTCTCTCCTGCATCTTCTAGAAGGTCTGTCGTTATGCCATCCTCGACTGGGGCTTTCCCGAGTTTCATATTTCGTGGTGTAAACACTACTTTGTCTACTGTTATGTATGGAATACGACTAGTATCTATAGGTTTATTAGTTTGTGGTATTTCTATTGGAGGCGTACACATTTCATAGTATTCTTCCGTTACTTTTGTCAATTTGTCTCTATTTTTGATTTTACCGTGTTTATCCTTTAGTGCAAGCATCTGTTGCTTGCCGGTATTGTCTGTGGATCGGGCGTGTTTTAAACTATTCCCCCTTTTGATAGCATCTACTATCCGTTTCGTGTTTTTCTTTCTTTTTTCTTTTCTCGTTCTTTTATTAATTTGTTAAGTTCTGCCTTTTTGTTTTCGTCCTCTTTAGTTTCTATTTCCATATTTCTTCTCTGTTTGATTAGTTTTAATGTTGTTTTAGAGTATTACCCTGCGTTATTGTTTACGTTTGTATTGTCTACCATCTCTGCTGTTTCTTTTATTATATTTGTCAGACTATTACTCTTTTCCTCTATGTCACTGTCTGTATTCCACAGGGCCTGGAATCTGTTCTCTATCGCTAATAGTTGCTAATGTTCTCTATCTCTATCTTATTTGGGAATCTCTTCTTCTTAAGAATCATTTCTCTTGCCTATTCCGTATTTTCCTATACTAGATTCTCCAACTTTTCCATGACCTACCTTAGCATTAAAGTCTCCCATGAGAATTGTGTAGTTAGTCTTCTCTGTCCATTATATTACCGATATCGTCATAAAGGTCTTCAATATCTTGGTCAGAACTTGTCGAAGTAGGCGCGTAAACCTGGATTACCTTTAGCGTGTATCTTTTGCTTAATCTAACTGTTATCTAAACGATTCTGTCTGATAGACTGTCAAAACTTAGAACGTTGCCTGCTATGACTAAGAAGCCTACGCCACTGAATCTTTTATCTTCTCTCCCTTTATAATAGAATAAATGATTACTTACCTTAAGTTTTAGAAGGTTTTCTCCTTTTCTGTGGGTTTCACTTATACCTACGATGTGCCAGTCGATGTTGTCCAATTCCATTTTCAGTTGGTCTAGTCTATGGTCCTCTGCTATGCCACGAACATTGTAAGTGTAGATCTTCATGTTGTTTAATTTGTTTAATGTCCAAGAGTTTGTCAGGATCCCTCCAGTAGATTGCATAAATAGTATTGGAATATCATAGAAATCTTTTTCAAAGAACAATTATGTAACTAGAGTTTAAAAAAAAAGATTTTATTTCTATACAAAAATGGAGCTTATTGTAAAACGACTAGTGCGATTCACTAAATAGTCCGGGGGCCAGCAGGGCTTACTGTGCACCCCCCCATGATCCTACATTTAGGGTACCAAAATTAGGATGTCCTCTTTCAGAAGATTTCTAACGATATATATATACGTATATATATCCTTCCTGAATTAAATCCACAATTTGGCCTATAAAGTATACTTGAAGTTTCCTTGTAAAATACTGAAATACCTATGCATTAATTTTTATGGTAAAATAAAGTGTATTCTTGAATTCCTCATGTTTGAAAACCATGATTTAGCCTTTTAAAATACTCAGATATGTCAATTAGGAGACGAGATATGAAATTCTGTTCTTGGCTTTACAAAAATATGATACAAAATTGCATATAAAATGAATGTAGCTGGATAATGGCAATAAATTATGTTGACAATGTTTAATGTAGGTCTTTGATAGATAAGAATTGCATCAATCATTACTTTATCCCAATGGTTATGTGGACCATTTCCTTGTTTTACGGCCCAAATTGTGATGCGACTTAGGTTATATGCCTTCTTTTGATGGGCACAAGAATATGGCCACCTACAGAATTTGTTAGATGTCGATGTGGCTGGAAAAGAGAAGCAGCAACAATACTTCATAAATTATGGTCAGTCAGAAGAAAACCTTAATAATCCCCTTGTAGTGTTAGTTGGGTTCATTCGCGACAAGATTAACTGCATTTGCAACTGTTGGAAGGGAAATGTCTGCCACGTTTGCATTTTGCGACAACTCCCTGGAATTGAGTCAAATATTGCTGGACTTCATCCGTGAAGAAAGAGATGCTGCTTGGCTACTTCAGTTGTCAACAGTTTCCAAGATGATCCCTTATTTATTTGTCTGTGATCAATTATGCTAGATGGGCAAGTGTATATTTGGCAGACATGAGGCTGCTTCCAGCGAATAAACCGAGTATCAATGAGGAATTCATTAGTGGCAATCATTCAGTGGGTCGTTCCAGGAAACAATTCTCCCTCGCCTGGGTTAGACAGTGTTAATGACTCTGGGTCTGATATAGAGTAATGAGCATGATCACGACAATGTCCCCTACTGTTGATTTTACTGCTGATCATCTATGTATGTAATCAACTTACAACTGTTGTTTATTTAAAATCTACTTTAACTTTTAAGATTATACTTGACTTTCAGAGTACCATACTAAATCCGTTTGACTGCATCTATAATTTGCTTAGCTATTAATCTGCCTGCTACATTCTTGTATGAATTGTCCAGAGTGACTCAAATGCTGTTTGTTTTGTAGAGGTACTGTCTTGGTTTCAGTAATTGCGCTGTAGAAACTTATTGGTAACTAGTACTTCGTAATTGTCTAGTCTTAGTTCAATGTGGTAACTTAGTTTTGTAATCTTTTGTCTAGTAATAAAATGTTGAAAGATCACACATAATGGTTTAACTTTAAGACATAATTTTACAAATTTTTATTATGAAACTATAGATAATCGCCTTGATGTTTCTACATCAAACATGAAGTATCATATCACATAGAGGCTCAATCAACGTCGCAGGTTCCAATCATGAGACAAATATGTCATTCAGATACAAATATATTGTAATTACAGACCTGTTTCATAACTGTAAACATTCACCCATGTACAATGCATCAATTTAGGATTATTGTAGCTTTTGACCTTGGAGCCTACATTATAAGCATTAAGTATACGATTGTGTTTCTCAATGCAATTCTCTTACATGACTAAGTAAATTACTGTTTCCTACACATTTTCGCACAACTATTTCAAGTATTTCTTGTTTGCCAATTCTCACATATATAATTGATACAATTATCAATATATATGTAGACAAATTGACTATTTATAGGAAGCGAAGTATATGAGGATATTTCTGAACTTTACGCCGTAGCTCAGTGGTAAGAGCAGAGCCTGCGTATAAGGCTGCTGCCAAGGTGGACGCGGGTTCGATGCCCACGCGGCGCTCGTTTCTTTATTTATTTTCACGATTTAAGCCGCTCGTTTCGCAATCGCTCACACTGGTGCCGAGCAAATATAGGTTTCCAATTAACAAATGTCTTTATAATTATCATATTCTGTCGGATAAAAAAATTATCTTTACTTTGAATTTTAACTAAAGTTGTTACAGAATATGTAAGCGTTTTATGTTAACAATGTTGGAAAAACTGCTTTAAATTTGAAATAAAATGCCTGTAGTTCAATAAAAATTCAAACTATGTAACGAATATTTGTTGAAAACATTACACTGATTTATTACCCATGCAAATGAAACATTTTTAGGGCTATTCTGATGATAGTTAGCCTCCCAGATCACATATTGTGATTTCACATCGAAAACAAATATGGCCGCATTACCGGATTACGCACCCCTGTAGATTAAGTACACCCAGGCTGGATGGGGCCAGGGTATGATACCCTACAACCACAAAGTGACAAACTAAATCTACACAGGGTGTACTACGGGAAACCTTTTCTGAATTCTTTTTTAGATTTGGGCGCCGAACTATTATCTTCCTTGACAAATTTTACAAACAAAAAAATATAGACGATCACGTGGCGTATTATAAAAGTAGACTAGTTTATCCCTGACGTCAAAGAATGACGGAAGTATTTAAATAATTTTGCGATTGCACTGTACTTAAAAATATAAAAACATTACGTTAAATACGTTAAATAAATAAATAAATAAATGGAATAAGTAAGAGAGATTACTCTGTAATTAGCATTCAATAGTTATCTCCCCCGATAAATGTTACAGAAAGGAAATTAGCGCATCATGCGGCGTATTATATAAGTAGATTGCTAGCTTCTTCAGGAGGACACGTCATTGTCTCACTGCTACTGCTGCTGCTGCTGCTGCTACAAAATAACTATTTTTGGCGTTCTACTCCAGTTCTTCTATTGTTTCTTCTTCTCTTTGTTTGAGAGCTTTTTGCTTGTCCCTCCTCTTGTAGTGGGATCAGAATTTCGATGTCTTGTCAATTCAAGCTTCGTGTCCAAGGTTCGTAGCCGAAAAGGGAGAGTGGGTGGACGGTGATTTAAAATACCCCCAATGGAGGGTGGGGGCAAAAGCTTTATGAATAGTAATTCACCTACTGCATTTCTACTAAGATTAAACAAAGATCACTAAATCTTCGGCCCTGTCGGCTGGGGCCTAGAATGCGCCGACTGCAACCCCCGCAGTGGGGTAGGACCCCGCCAATCAGGGCCAACTGTTCTTTCACCAAAGCCACAAGACTCTAGTTTTTAAAAAAGAACCTTTTGACCAAAGTCGCAAGACACTAATTAAGTAAAAAACCCAAAAACCTTTCACCAAAGTCGTAAGACTCTAGTTAAGGAAAAGTAACCTTTCACCAAAGTCGCAAGACTCTATTTTTTTAAAATTTAAAACTGATTTCGGCATTAAATGACCCATCAACGGTTGATATGCCGCTAAACAAATCAATCAATCAATCAATCAATCACTAAATGTTGGAGGGGGCCACCGCGCCAGGGCCCTCAAATCTTTAGCTACGTCTCATGCCTTTAACTCCGATATGCAGTGAGCTGAATCTTAATCTTTCGGGTTTGTTTTTCACCAATCGAGTGATGGTGAACTGTCTCTTCATTGCAAATTAGAAACAGTCAACCAAAACTGTCACCAAAACTATCAACGTAGGTTTCTTCAGTTTTCAAGTTGGCCTGGCTGGCTATGTATCTATCGCGCGTACAGACCGCACCTATTGAGTTAGAGGGCTGAGAATTTCAATGTCTACTATTATGTTTAGAAAAAGCGTTTTTGGTTTGTTTTTCGAAAATGTTAGAGGGGGGAGGGACCCTTAAATAGGTTTTTAGTTGGGGGGAATTTGCAATGCAAGTTTATGCTAAATTGATCCCTTAGTTGTTTTTTTGAAAATTAAGACTTTTTTTAGTAATCACTGTCCGACAAAAGGCGAGTGAAGTAACTTATTCATTGATCACCCTTTTCCCCAATTCTTTAGTTGATCACCCCAACACGGCTTGCTGCCAAAAAGACATTGATCGCGTGACGGTTTCTATTGAGTGACTAACCAGACCTGTTGTCCCTTTTCATAAAATGTCAGTAAATCAGTGGTTTCCAACATTTTCACTTCCAAATGACCCAGTTTATTTAAATGAATTTTCAGGAACCACTGCACTAAATGTCAGAGGGGTGGGGGGTTCAACGAGCCACGCCCTCTCGGGGCCCCAAAATCTCTAGCTACGACCCTGGGTGTAACTGGAAAGATCCATAGCGGCTATTAACCAATATGAACAGTCTTCTCATGAGTGAAAGCTTCGCACATAGACAGAATACCGTGAGTGATTCGTTCTAGAGGGGTGGTTTGAAAGCTAGTCTTCTTCTTCTTGTTCATCACTACTTTATGAAGTTAGATTCTCACTGGGTATTCTATACTTGTCGGTTTATGACGAACTGATCTTAGTAAATACCTATATGGAACCTAATGTGATGGTTAACAAGCTTGACTCGCAGATGAATTTGTGAGTGTAGTGAATTCGATTCTTATTGTGTGACCTACAATTTTGATCTTGTGCCAGAGACACGAAACAGTCAAGTATGCTTTCATGTTTAACTTCAGAAATATAATTACTTTTTAAAAACTATTTTATAGAGGAAAGATTAACAGATTGTGTCAAGTCTATTGTTGTAGTGTTGCCAGGTAAACCTTCAAAATGGAAGACATCTTGGGGGGTGGGGGAGTGAATAAGGACGTATGACAAACCTAGACCTTGTTTTTTACCATTAAATCTGAAATTTATTTTAAAAAAAAGATTATTTTTGCTGTAGCTACCGTTGATAAAAATGTATTATGTGAGGAAACTTTAGAATGTGCAATGATGTAGTGCTAAAAGAAGAAGTGAGGTAACGCAGGGCTGCCTGCTCTAGCGATCATCCGGGAAACGGAGCATTCCTCTACAGCTCGGCGGTTCGGGGGGCGGGGGCGCATTTAAAGAGTGTCTTGATTCAATATACACTGCTTCGTTTTTCGGCTAATTTGAGGGTACAAACAGATACACAGAATGAGAACTTTAGTAGTATAGATTGTGGGGGACGCCGTCGCACCTCCCAAGCAAAGCAAGGGAACGCAGTTTCAACGCGTTCACACAGCACCACACCGATGGAATCATTGAATTAATTTCACCAGCGTAGCAGTGTGTGAGTGTGAAATACGTTTCCCTACTAATTGAGCAGTGGTCGGACTAAATAATTCTTTTAAAAATGTATTATGTGTGGAAGAAGAAACGTTAGAATTCAATTCGCCGTGCGTCATCAACTTTTTTGTTATTTTTAGCTTTAAAACAAAGACAGAAGCAAATGAACAAGAAAGCATGAAATGAAATACGTATATATGACTATGCAAAAAAATAAAACTGCTAAAAAAAACCCCAATGAAGGTAACGTATATTTTCAAAGTTAAACTAAAGACTAATCTAAGTGTCTCCCTCCGCCGTCCGTCTGCTCATTGAACTAATGTTTACGTTTTGGGCTGAGAGTGGCTGACTGTTCGTTGTTCACACTTGTTACTTGCCCTGATGAGAATGAGAATGAGAATGACCCCCAACCCCCCACTATAACAAACCTAAACAACAAAGCGAATAAAAGTCACAGTCGACAGCCAGAATTTCCAGATAGTTAGAGATGTTTATGGCTAAAACACGCTAAAAATGGCCAAATATAGCCAAATGCCAAAATTGTCTGTAAACGCAATTATTTTTTATTTATTTTTATTAGATAAAGTATTGTAAATCATTAGTGCTAATTTTTTTTATTGCCAGATGGTTGGAGATGTTTCTGGTCAAAACACGCTAAAAATGGCCAAATATAGCCAAAATGCCAAAATTGTTTATAAAAGCAATTATGTTATTATTTATTTTCATTACATAAAGTATTGTATATCATTAGAATTAATTTTTTATCGCAAATTTTCGGTGACAGCCGGAATACTAACGTTGCGATATCATAAAAGGTGAATAATAGTAGTACGTTATTAAAACAAAATAATAATAATAATAATCATAATAATAATAATCATAATAGTAATAAATGATTGTTTATAAAACATTGCAATATTGCAGTACACACCAAAAATTGCAGTACACACCAAAAATAAGGATTTATTAAAAATACTACTGCAACAAAATAAAAAATAGGCCAAGGATTTAAATATGTCCAAAACAAAAAGTTCATGACCAAATGCTTTTCAATAAGGCCAGATTTGTCAAATTTGGCAATAAAATGGCCAAAATGGCAACCCTGCTGTCGGCTGCAACATTATTATTGACCAATTACTTCTCCTCGTCGGAGACAAGCTTTGTTTTCTCACGCCCAAACTCCTTTCTCTTTTAGTTGCGTGAGAGAGAGAGAGAGAGAGAGAGAGAGAGAGGCAGAGCGAGAGAAGAAGAAAGACTGAAAGAGAGGGGAGGGAGAGACAGAAAGAGAGAAAGAAAGTTCAACAAAAAGTAGTCGACGTCTGCCTATCTCCCCAGCAATAAAAAAACCCAGCATTCTAATTCTTTCTGATGAGCAGATATTAAAAATAAGCATTAAAGTTGCTAATAGACCAAAATAAAAAGCAGACCAGCGGATAGAGACGAACAACTGCTTCTCACACTGAAGGCATTCATTCATCTATTAATAAAAAAAAAAGCACCGACCGACGTCTATCCAGTTTTTTTTTTCTTCATCAGAAGAGGAAACTAAACTACCGTACTTCAAACTAAACTATTTTCGTTGGATTTCTGTTCGGACCGCTACACAAACACAGTGCAATTTTAAAGGTAGGAAAGTTTATATTTTTGCATTCTTAGTTTTATGCAATTATAAGGCGCATTTTAATTTTATTTTGCATTATTTGCTGTAATTTGATGTTCGAACTGCTATAGTGGACTGGAAGGTAGGAAAGTTTATATTTTTGCATTCTTAGTTTTATGCAATTATAAGGCGCATTTTAATTTTATTTTGCATTATTTGCTGTAATTTGATGTTCGAACTGCTATAGTGGACTGGAAGGTAGGAAAGTTTATATTTTTGCACTGTGCGTTTTTATGCAATTAAGGTGCATTTTATTCTGCATTATTTGCTATCTAAATAATTTTTTCTTCCCTTGGTGACAGCTGTTTTTGTCGACTTAATGTGCACCTGTACGCAGTGCCAGATTTACTTGTGTGCTGAGAGCGCTGCAGCCCAGGGCCTCCATAATCAGTTTTGGAGAATTTCAAATCGGCGTAATTGTAAGTCGGCATAAATCAAAGCAGCGTAAACTCAGGGCAGACCGTATTACTGGTGGGCTCACAGTACCTGCCGCCCAGTGGCCTGCAAAATCTTGATCCAGCTGTACGCATTTATTTCCAACTACCCAGGAAGTAGAAACTAATTTTCCTTCACGAGCGTCCTTTTTTATCAATTTTGTCCACGATCTGCGCATTTTCCCATTTCTTTTAATATAACTTTAAATGTTTCTTTATTTCCTATGAGTGCTTTTATTCTCCATTTGCACAAATGATCAACACAAGTTCCCCCCCCCGTAATTGTAGCAAGAAAACAGTAACACAGTTAATTATATATTTTAGGCGTGCAGAACTCGAGGAGGACTCTTGACATGAACCATTTCTATAATATGGAAGCTTAACTGTGTCAAAACACGTAAACAAATTAATCAGATGTATGCGATATGTTTCCATTCATCAGACTCAAAGGTACATGTTTAAGAGAGACGAGATATAATTTTTTATTTTAATAAAGATAAATGAATAATAGTAGCTGACTCGAAAAAAGATATTTGCAGAAATAATTCATTTGCATCCATCGGAATGGTGCTAAAAAAGAAGTGAGGGATTGCAGGGCTGCCTGTTCCCGGGGGAGGTGTGGGTGTTGCTTCAAAAACCCAAATTTCAGAGACGTTTTGAGGAGACCATATGGTATGAGTATCTGGACATCTACTGACCGATTTGTCCTCCTATCAGTGAATGGTTCAACCAGTGTTGCCAACTCAAAAAAAACTTTTGCACTGCCAAAACAAGAAACGCGCTAAATTGGCAACACTGGGTTCAACTAGAGAATTATAGTAGCCCCCCCCAAGTAAGAAAACTCCGTTCTCACCCTACAGCACTACACCAGTGTTTTCATCATTGACCATATTCGCTTTTGGATGTCCGAAAGAAAAATGTTTGCAGGCGCGGATCCAGGGGGGGGGGCTAGTCTGCTCATTTTTTGTGTGGTCCTCCTCCTTTACTCACTTTTTTCCATTTGGACCCCCTGTTCAAAGTCCTGGATCCGCCCCTAGATTGGATGCTTAAATGCGAGGGAAACAAAGAGGGTGCGGTATTGAAGTTGTTTTGCCTTTTGAACAGCTTTAAAATCCACGTCTGTATGTCTCGTCCATTTTGTATGACTTAAACTAAAAAGGAAATGCCAGAAGTTCTGATGATTCTAATCAAAAGGTTCAACTCGTTGATCGCTTTTTTGTGTTCGGTATGGTTTATTGTTTGGCAGAAAGTGTAGCGGCAAATTAAGAAGTGAGGGAACTCAGGGCTGCCTTCTCTATCGAGCATAGTAAGTCCTCTACAGCCTGGTGGTGGGGGGGAACTACACTACTAAGTATTAATGCTTCTTCTAGTGAATGCCATAAAATGCAGTAGTATTCAGTTGTTTTATTATTTTGAATTGATCACCATCTGTGCTTCTTGCAACACACGGGCTGCTCAGATGCTAGTTTGCATCGTTCGTTATTAGATGACATGGTTGAATAGTTAGATTTTATTTTTTCGGGTGTATACAATAGTCAGCTCCAAAATATAAGAATGGTACACTCGGATATGTATATTTTGATTGCAGACAGTGCCTATGAGAGGGGTGCGAAGGGGATACATCGTACCCGTTTTTAAAAAATAAATACTAAGCGTATCTACTTTTTATTTATTACTTTTGACTAATAATCCTGTCCTTCTGATCTGAATTGCAATATTAAAGGATGTTTCAACGTGAATTCTTTCCCCTTATCTGTTTTGTAGCCAGGTTGCCCGATCAGTTTTCTCAAAAACGGGACAGAATAAATTAGATGGCTAAAAGTAGCTAGGTTATTATCACAATAATGAAAATAAATAGCTAAAAGTTGCTAGAATTGTTTTCATTTTTTTTTCTTCCATTTCATAAAAAATGTAATCGGACATCAGGGCTAAAAAAAGGACACACCGTCCGAAATCGGGCAACTCTCTTTTCCTGATCCTCTTTTGTTTATATTTATTATGCAGGGCCGTCCAATAATTGTCTAATATGTGTTCCTTATTTTTTTCGAAAAATGCTGCAAAAAGTTAGCTTTAAGATTACAGAAAGGGTAAATAAACTAATAATTTTAATAATGTGGAATATATTTGTCTAAAGGTGCAAAGATTCACCGTGTATTGTCAGCAACAAATGCTATCAGTGAGAGACAGACTTCACCATGAAACGAGTAAAAACATACTTGAGATCTACAACAAATAGCAGGATGAATCATCTAATGTTGCTTCATGTACAGAAAGAAAGAGTTGACATTGCAAACGAATATGTTGAAAGAGTAGATAGTAGAAAGCAGATTTTGGGACAATTTACGAACAGAGATCTTGAGTTAGAAAATAAATGTAGCGCATAAAGGCCCGCAAGCATAGGTCACAGAAGAACAATTTAAAGAGAGCAGTTTTTGTGTTTTACGGTCAGGTCAATTCCTTTCTAATTTTTGAATCGAAGTGTCTTTGCTCGAGTGAATTGCACGGAGAAAGTAAAACTAGAAGCAATTGCTGTAAATGAATATAAAAAAAACTCCGTTATAATTTTTCAGTCAATATGATTAATAAAAGAAAGTATGTGAATGAGTTGAAAAATACATTGATTTCTGACAGATTTTGAAGCTCTATTTTCAAAAGTTCCCTAAGCAGCCCTTTGTTTATACTTACTTCATCAATTAGATATCTGAATATCATCATATATCCATCAATTAAATAGTGCACTTTTTACAATAGGGGTGTTTTTCTGTGATCTAAAGGGCGCGGTCTAAAAAAATGTTTTCCGCTTCGCTCGTCAATATTCTGTTTCGACGGGACGGTTATGGAAAGAATATAGGTGCATAGGGCCTCAACTGCAGCAAATCAACAGAGCACTCCATTCCACCCCTCTCTCTTCTTTCATACCCATTTGGCCTTAACAACTCAAAGCATAACATCCTAGTCCAGTCTTTCCGAAACTTTTCAGCCGACTTTTAGAGCCTCGGTGCCGCCATTCTAAAGTCGATCACAAATAATACAATGAAAATTAAATTAATTGTTTTTGTTAATTTAAGCATTTATTTTATAACCAAAAATCTAATTGTGCAAAGATATCTAAAAATTGACTTGATTTATTAATATAAAAATAATTAATGTGAAGGACGTGCCTGGTGTGATGATGAGACTAACTTTTCTTGTCTTCCAGGGCCCACTTTGGAAATCACTGTAGTTTCTAAAAACAGAATGACTAATGAAGAGAAACATTGCACCCCTTCTAAAATTCCTCTTCTCTCGCCCCGATGGCAATTCTATATGAAAACCCGTTTAATATAATAATATACAAAAAGAGGACAAAAAAAAAAAAAGAAAGAGCTCACCTTGAAAACACTTGACACAATTCCTTAAACAAACTGTGACCCAGTTACTCTTTTGTAGGTCAAGATGATTTCATTCTGAATCTGTGCAGATCTTGATATTTATTAACCCGTTAACTGCGGATGACGGACATTTCAGTCATTGCAGTCCTATGGCTAACTTGATAAAATTCCGTTTTATTGCGATTGATGGCAACCAAGTTCTGTGAGACAGGGCTTTTATCTTGCAATGGATAAATTGTTTTTCACAAACCTTCCAAATGAGGACATGTCTGCCTTTAAAATCAGCATCCGAATTCCTGGCTGGGTCAAGATTCGCTTTCTTTAAGTAATGTATTTTTATGTTTCCTAATATGTTTTGAATGAATAGGACCTTCATTTCTTGGGGAAATTTTCCATTTTTTACTTTTTTGTTTTAACAGTTTAGTGGTCAGGGTTTGATACATTCACAAAACATATTGCCTTCTGCTCTGTTTTTCTGAAAATATATTTAAAACTTTTCTCCGATATAAAATTGGTGAATCCGTCAGTGCAAAAAAAAAAATAGTCCGGGGGGCCAGCAGGGGCTACCGTACCCCCCCCTAATTCTACATTTAATATACCAAAATGTTCCTTAGGATGTTCTCTTTCAGAAAAAAGATGTTCCCAAGAAAAACGTTGGGAAGAACTACCTCATTTGCATAAAACAATATGGCCCCCAGCACACCGCAAAAATGACAGAATTTCATATCT
>VCCN01005670.1:2006763-2024521 GCA_006491835.1 Architeuthis dux | reverse complement strand
TATTTTTGTACTCAGTGAGGGTGGTGTGAACTCTAAGGAGACTCTTAGGTCAGCACTCGCCTTTTTGTTTTCTATGGGAAATACCACAGGAGAGGAATCGTAAGAATGCATACCATATTTTCTGGGTGGATTCGGGGGTGCAATCTTAAGTGCTTTTGAGGGTGGTGACTATTTTGGTCTGTCATTGAAAAATACCCACGCAAATGTTACTATGGAAACTGCCTCCCATGGAAATTATTTCAGACTGCAGAAATACATTGTTTATGTCTGCAATATAAGAAACTTTTAGGAGAAATAAAACAAATTTATGAATAGGATGAAAATATATTCATCTACTTAGCCTTTTTACCCTGCTGATAAGATGCTAAATATAGTATATAATACGTTACGTGTATGTCTGCATATTTTTTTTCTGTGACATTTGTCAAGGGAGATAATTATTGAATGCTAATTATAGTTTGCCTTATTTAGTATTTTTGCAAATATATAAAAATCCAGGTTCATTCTGGCTGAACATAAACAAGAAAATGCAGAGCAACATAATAATGTTTTTGATATATTTTAAATACAGGGCAATTGCAAAATTATTCAAATACTATAGTCATTTTTTGACGGTCCTGGGTAAGATAGTTTTATATGAAACTATTTTCTGATAAGGAGGGGCAGAATGATGCATTATCTCATTAAAATCAAAGAGAATTTAACACCATACCTGTTTTAAGTACATTTTACCTGTTCTATTGTGTATGGGTGTCACCATGTCTAGTCTTCGTTTTTATTTATGTTTTTATTTTTAACATATTTTCTTTTTAGTTTCAACCAATCATAAAATAATACTATAAAAATTTGCTCAAGCCTACAAAAGCTTGCTGGATGTTGAATCGGGATGATGATAATGGCCTAAATAGCCGTAACATGTACATCCATCAACCCATCACATAAAGCAGACTTACGTTTATAAGATCTTTTAGGAATTTTGAAATTTTAATATTTTTGAAATTTTAAGTTTTAGAATTTTAATATTTAAAAAAAAAAGAAACGTCTAGAATACTGAAACTGAAAGTAGTTCCATTTTCATAGTTTATTGGTTTTATTTTTGTTTGTTTTTGGGGGAGTAAAATACAATAGACTTATAGCCACCAAAGTTTAGCAAATGCATTGCTAATGTAACAATAATCTCTATTGCTTTGTTGAAAAAATTGTTTTCATGCAACCCATTGAATTAATTTTGACCATTAATGTAAATAGTGAATAAGTGACCAACGTCTTTTGGTAGCATGCTGTATTGGGGGTGACTAAAAATTGGAAAAAGGGTTAATCAATGAAAAATTACTTCTTTTTGTTGTGCGATCATCACTAAAAGAGTCCAAATTTTCAAAAAACAAGTGTGGATGCTGCAGGAACTAACTAAGGGACCTATTTAGCATAAACTTTCATTGTAAATTGAAACTCCACTAAAAATCCTTTTTTTCTTTTCTTTTTTTGGGGGGGTGGGGTTGGGGGGATAATTTTTAAAAACCAAAAGACCATTTTTTTTTTGTTTTTTTGTATATGTATTAAAGTGTAAGTGTATTAAATCAAAGGGATTAAAGTGTAAGTGTATTAAATCAAAGGGATTAAAATGTAAGTGTATTAAATCAAAGGGATTAAATCAAAGAAATCAATGAACCAAGCAAGTGGGAATCATTGCATCATTAAATTTCTGATGATTTGGAAAGACTGGACATCTGAAGTCTTAAAAGGATAGGAGTCTCGCTATGGAATGATGGTTAGTAAGCTAGCCTAACAGACCAGTAATATTCTTGTGAGTTCGATCCTCACTGGATGTACCACACTTCTGGCCTTGTGCCAGACTAAGGTGTTCTTAGTAAATTAATGATAAAGATTTAAATTAAAGCTATCAAGGTCTGAGGTTTGATCTCTGCTATAAATGATTCATCACAACATGAAGTTTTAAATTTTGATGACTATCTACCGTCATCTTAATTTTTAAATTGTTTTCATGCAACCCATTGAATTAATTTTGTCCACGTAACAACTGAATAAGTGACCAACATCTTTTGGTAGCATGCTGTATTGGGCGTGACTAATTAAAAAAATTACTTCTTTTTGTTGGGTGATGATAACTAAAAGAGTCCGAATTTTCTTTTTTTTTTGGGGGGGGGGTAATTTTTAAAAACCAAAAGACCATTTTTAAAATTTTCTTTTTTTTAGACATAAGTAAATGTTTAAATTTTCAGCCCTCTAGCTCCATTGGTGTGGCCACTTAAAAACTGAAGAAACCTCTGTTGACAGTTTTGATTGACGGATTCTAATAGTTTAATTTGTTTAATTTTTCTCAGAAGTGGCCAACCCTGTAATTGTAAAGTTTTCAATAAAGACCTACTGTGGATTCTATGATTTTCCCCATGAGAATAAATTCTTGAGGTTTTGTCTTGTTGGTATAAAATAGTGCACTTGGTTCAGTGTCCTTTTTAATGACCCCCCCCCCCCCGATCATCGGGGTCAACATTAGGCCAAATTCCCAAATAAGAATGGATAGATTATAATATTCCAATGTTGCACACTAGCACGAGATTTGGGCACTTAGTCACAAGATCTGTCTAAACACTGATATTCTTGTTGAGGAAATAAATAATGAATAAAAATTTTTTAAATAGTACTAAATGATCTCTAAAGGTCACCAGAATCAACCAAGGAAGGTTAAACGACCTTTGTGTTAAAAACAACAAAGATGAAGATACCAGTCTGAAAAATGTGTGGAATAAAGGATCATTTTTAGAAAGAATAAAACCAAACACTATTTAAAATCATTAACTGCCGGAAATTTCCATCATTGCAGTTCTATGGCTAATGTAATAAAATTTCTGTTTCATTGTGATTGGTGTTATCTCAGTTCTATCTGTGAGTCAGGGCTTTTATCTTAGAATGGATAACTATTACCCTTGTCACCATCTGCAGATAATCGGTCAATTTCAACTGGGATTTCTTTCATGTTAATTTCAGTTGCAATTCATTGAAACTACTCAGGTTGTCAGTCCAGTGGTGTCGCAAGGGTTCTCAGTGCCCTGGGGTAAGACAGCACCCCCTTTCACACCTGAGAGTGACTGGCCCCTCTTGCCATGCCCCTGCATTGGTCTACTGCGGTTAGTAAACAGTGCAGATCAGAAATAAAGAATAAACTCTGGGCAAGACTTGAATTCATATCTCTTTTACCTTGGAAAGCATGCCTATATATGGCAACTGCTCTACCAACTGAGCTATGAGAACTCTGGCAGAAGATCAATCTATTCCTTAAACCCATCATTTATCCCCCCACCCCGATCTCTCGGCACCATATTTGTTACTACACTAGAAAAAGTTCAGAGATGAACAACTCAGTTTGTACCAGAATTAAAAAGTATAAGTTTTGAGGATAAGCTAAAAGTGTTAGGGTTAACATTGTTAGAAAATAAGAGGAATTGGTGAGACTTAATAGAAATGTTTAAGATTATGTAAACCCTGATGTATTTTTTATTAGAAGGGAATTCAAGGGACTGTGAGGCCACACATATACGGTAGAAGCAAATAGAAGTAGATTGAATATCAGAAAATTATTTTTTAGCAATAGAGTGGTGGGACTTTGGAATAGATTACCAGAATATGTAGTGCTATTAACAGATGTAAATGATTTTAAGAAGAATTATGATGTTTTATTACACCACCGCAAAAGGTTTAAGGCCTTAGACATTGTGTAAATATGATTGTTATGATGTGTGCTTGTAGATACAAATTGTATACTTTTTTTTCACACTAAAATAAAATTTTCTATAGTAATATTATCTTGATTTACTTTCTATTAGATGAAGCATTATTAAACATTATTAATTTCGACTAGTATTTCCTTCATCTTAATTTCAGTTTCGTCTCATCGCAACTACACAGACCGTCAGTCTACAGAAGATCGTTAATAAAGAATTTGCTCTGGGCAAGACACGAGCGCTTATCATCTGTTATCCTTTCTTTTTGCTATGTGTCCAGCCCATCTCCATTCTTATCTCTTAATTATTAATGATATCTTTTACTTGGGTCTGTTCTCTGATCCATGTTGATCTTTTTCTATCTCTTGGTGTTATTCCTAACATTGCTCTTTCTATTGCTCTTTGTGTGATTCTGAGTTTGTTTCCATGTTTCACATCCGTACGTCATAGCTGATATTGTCAAACTCTAGTTCAAGTTGGAGGCTGGAGTTGACTTTGTTTTTCTACCATAACAACAACAAGAAGAAGAACAACAAGAACATTCCACATCTAATTTAGGGGAGACAACCCTTTCTCTGATTTCATTTCCAATATTAAAATATTGGAAATGCAATTAGTGAATGTTTTCCTTCAACTGAAGTAGGAGTGTCAGCCTTGTTATACATTCATTGTACACATTGCAATGAATGTAGGATATTTGATTTGAGAGTATTTCCATCTAAACCAGGCAGTTTTCTTTAGTTGATATTTGAGACCGACAGTGTGTACTTCCGGTTACCAAAGGATTGAATTACTTGTCAAAATGAACTTGGGTTTTGTGTCAGTAGAATAGATTTGTTAGTAATAAACATGAAAGAAAATGAAACCTTGGGAAAGGCATGTATACATTCCCTCCCACCTGCAAGCACTTCATGGGCCAGTGTGGCAGGGTAAGGCCCATCAACCCCCCCCCCTCCCCACTGTCAAATGAAAACGGGTGAAAAACCAGTTTTGTGTATTTGAGCGTTTACCATCCACTCCCTGAAATGTCCAACAGGATGCAGATAATTTCTGTATAAAATGTTAATTCAATTGATTGACCTTCGTCTAAAATTAGATCCAGACTTACAATCAACATCGTCACAGTTGTCTTTTTATTAACAAACAATCATTTACGTCAGTCATCCTCAACGGGGGCAATATTGCCCCAAAGGGGGTCGAAAGCTGAGCTGAAGAGGTAGGGGATGGTGATAGATTGTCACATACAAAGGGATTTTTCTATTTAAAAAAAACAACAATCTTTTGTTTTCTGTCATGAAATAAGGGGCCTCTACTTCCTGTTGGTGAATTACAAAATATGTATTTTTTTTAAAAATAGCACTCTTTTGTTTTCTGTCGGCAAAGTCATGAAATAAGGGGACTCTACTTCCACTTGAGGAATTACAAAATATGTATTTAATAAAAAAAAATGGTTTAATTATTAATTCCTGTTTCCATCAGCGTGTTAGAAACCGTCAACCAAAACTGTCAACATAGGTTTCTTCAGGCGAGGGAAGTAACTTATTCATTGATCACCCCCTTTTCCCAATTTTTTAATTGATCACCCCCAACGTGATATGCTGCCAAAAGACATTGGTCATGTGACAGTTTCTAGAGAGTGACTAATCAGACCTGTTATTTTATGAGGCAAGCATGTCTAGGTCCCCTTGAATCTCCATATCTCTGCTGTAAACAATTTATGAAAGAATGTGTGTGTGGGGGGGGGGTGCAATTGCTTTAAAAAAATAACCATAGGGAAGTGGGTGGAAGGGTAGATAAACCTTGGTTTACACAATTTTTCACTCAAGTGCATACTTGAGGAACGATCGCAAATCTGATTCAATAGATTATGGTAGATTCCAAGCTGAGGCTAAC
This sequence comes from Architeuthis dux, assembly GCA_006491835.1. Classification (NCBI taxonomy): domain Eukaryota; kingdom Metazoa; phylum Mollusca; class Cephalopoda; order Oegopsida; family Architeuthidae; genus Architeuthis; species Architeuthis dux. The sequence continues at coordinate 2,018,888 of VCCN01005670.1, read as the reverse complement.
AGAAGAGAAGTGCTTACAACCAGAGCTGCTTCTTGAATTACAGAGGGGGGGGTCCCCACTATATATACAATGCATAGAGCATCCAAGTCTGAGAGCATAGGGGACCCAGGTTATTGAACAGAACCACCCCAATGCACAGGGGTTCCACATACCTGTCAAGTTTCAATGTTGAAAATGAGTGAGAATCGTACCCGCCCGGAAAAGGAACTTAAAATGTGTTTCAAAAGTTCTGTAAAAATATACTGAATACATACAAATGAACAGCCAACAATTGTTAACTAAAAGGTTCACACTTTTATAAAAATTCACTTTTTATAAAATTTCTCACCTTTCATAAAATACAAGAGAATTTTTAACATTTTATAAAATGTGTGAGACTTGACAGGTATGGGTTCCACCATATATAGTGTTATGACGAATCGGCGAAATTGCCTATTTTGTGAATAAACAACAAAAAAGTTAAAACTATGTACAATAAACTATGAAAATGAAAATTATTTTCAATTTCAGTGTTCTGGACATTATAAATGATAAAATTGTAAAACTTCAAAATTTAAAAAAAGTTTTTTTTAAAAACCTTGAAATTCTAAAATTAACATTTTTATGAACGTAGTTCTGTCTTGTGTATGTCTTCTGATACACATGTTATGACTGTTTAGGCCATTTTCAACATCACCTACATATTAACTTATTTATTTATTTTTTGTAAAAAAAGAAAAATATGTAGTTTTAATTTGATCAAACGTTTATTTAATCAAAACAAGGATATAAATAACTATTTTTTCACAATCAAAAGTTTGTATAATTAAAGTGAAATCAAACTTTTTCTTTTACAAAAAATAAGTAAATACATAGTTTTATTTGCCTAATTAGGAAATCTTGCCGATTCAGCATAACATATCCGATGCTTAGAGCATCCAGGATATCTGATGCATAGAGCACCCAGGATATCTAGAAGGGTCCATTAAGATGCAAAGAGGATTGGCAGGTGAACAGAAGGTTCTGAAGTAAAAATACAAAATTAAAGATGGCAGATAAAGCTGTTTAAATACAATCATACAATGGATATTTTTCTAGTGTTGATAGCACACAAGACACCAGCATCCATCATGAAATATTACATTCCATGCAGTCTTTTGTTTGTTTGTATCTCACTGAAAATATATCTTCATATGTATATTTTTATAGGTACTGTACATCACAATACGGTACAATACTGTAAAGTATTTACATTAACTACTAGCAGGGAATCCTGGCATTGCCCGTTAGTGTTTAATATTATTCATTGATATTTATTAGCATTTAATATTATTCATTGATATGTATTATTATATTTATATAATAATATTATTATTTATACATCATTGTTACAGGTATAATTATGTTTATTTCAAAAAATTAAATTCATAAAAAATATAATCATTAATAAATCAACAAAAAGAAATTTTCAAGAAACTTGTTAATAAAATATCTGGTGTGTGTAAATGTTTCCATTGAAAAACAAATAAAAAATATTGCGTGTGTGCAAAAGTTACCAAAGGTTTCTCTGAAAAACTGTAATTTTGTGTAAAATCATTGTGTCTGCAAAAGTTTCCAGTGATAAACTATTTTTTTAATGCTTTCCATCCTTCCATAGTCAAGTTTAGGCAAAGGTTTCACCATGTCAGAGTTACTGCTACCACTTGCAAAAGATTTGCTATAAAAATACAAATAGCAATAAAAATAAAACAACTCTGGAATTATTTTTTATTAGATTTGGTATATGGTTAGCTAGTATTCTGTTTTAACTGGTCCTGGGTGGCTTCAGAAAAACAACTGTAGCAATAAAGAAAATCTAGATACTGTTAAAAAAAATGATTCTGAGAAGTTCTTTTTTTTAATTAAAGCCCAGACGTTGGGAATTAGAATATTTTATGACATGGATAGTGGATAATACTGTCTAACAGGGCTACAGACAAACTTCCCGGAACTGTCCCGGAAAACAATTTTAACCACCCCGAATGAAATATAAACCGTCCCGAAAAAATGTAAACGGTCCAAAAAATGTAAACGGTCCAAAAATCAAAATGTAGTTTCTTTATTTTGTTATTATCGTCTATAGTTGTTAGTTGTTAGTAGCATAATAAAAACACCATTAAAATGTTGAGGAAATATATAATTGTCAAACTCCAGTTCAAACCTGGAGTTGACTTTGTTTTTCTACTATAACAAAAACAACAAGAATGACAAGAACAATCCTCCCGGAGGAAGATATCTATTCGTTCCAAACACATTTTTATTGTCCCCAGGACGATGTTCATTTTGAGACCTGCTGTGTGTGTATGTGCATCCAGTGAAAAACTGTAATAAAAAGAAATATCACGTATGGGCAAAAGGTTTTCTCCTTCAGAAGGATGTCAACCGAAACTGAAAGATCACGAAGATAAAATATAAATAAGAGTCAAAAAACACAAATAAAAATATCATTTTATCAAATTTAAAAAAAAATAGCAATTTCTGACATCTAGAAGCAACCCAACCCAACCCAACCCAACACAACACAACACAAGTAAATCTAGATGAGAAACAGATATATCAGTTACATCAGATATTTCTCCGGTAAAGATTTGTTGAGAAATAGCGACGTTGTTTCAAAACAAACTTTCACGCTTATTATATATAGAAGATGGTATTTAGACATGTGTATGATGACATTTATTAGTTGAGAACCTATATTTGCCCGGCGTCGGTGTGTGTGCGACTGCTGAATGAGCAGCCTAAATCGTAAATCGAAACAAACTGTGCGGGGATCGAAACCCGTGTCCACCTTGGAAGCTACCTTATATGCAGATACTGCTCTACCGACTGATCTAGCAGTACCTGCGTATAAGGTAGCTTCCAGGGTGGACGCTTGTTCAATCCCTGCATGGAGTTTGTTTCTTTATTCACATTTATGATTTAGGCCACTCGTTCAGCAGTCGCTTATACCGGCGTCAGCAAATATAGGTTCTCAACTAATAAATGTCATTATAATTATCATATTCTGTCGGATATAAAATTATCCCTCATTTGATTTCACATGTGTATGTACAATATAGATGTTTTGGTAAATATTTATGTGTCATGGTATCTTATGTTGTGCAGTGTGTATATTTCACTTCTCCCTATAATGGTCGATTTGAGCCCAGATCAATTTGCATCCATACTTCCAGATTGTAACCTGGATGCAAGTGAGTTCATAATTATATATTTCCTACAAGAGCCAGGGGTCGGTGTCCAAGCCTGAGTAAAAGCTAGAATTGGGAATGCTGAATTTCATGGCAAGCAGACGGACCCTCACCACTTGGAAGATCAGTGCAACACAATTGAGCCACATTTGACCTTGTGCTGCATAAAAGCTCAAGTACAAGTTTTCATTCTATAGAGGAGTGACTCGTAATCTCGATTGGAGAGAAGGAGGAGGAAGTGCCGTTGACGTCACTGAAACTCCTAAGTGTTTCCTGAATCAACAAAGACAACTTAGAATCACAAAGATCAAGCCAGAATTAATTACGATCCAGATCCAACATTTATTTATCTAAGTAATTATGACAGCAATCCCTTGGTCTGCTCAGATGGTCTAATGGTTAGCACGTTAGGTCTCTGGTTTGATTCCCAGTATGAGCGATGAGTGTGGAAAACTCTTCATCAGGAGCAGCTAATTGAGTACACTCTAAGCTGTGTGATTAAGGTGGAGGTATCCCTTCTGTGGACTTGCATCTGTCTGGGCAGTCCTAAAAACTTGACCAGATTTGAAACCTGCAAGTATCATTAAGCTGATGCATTGCAACAGAAACCTGGGTCTTTGTCACTGGGCTCCATCCTCCATTTGAAAGTTGTCTCTTAAGAGACTGGACGCTTTACCTTACAGCCTTGAATAGTGGTGGTGGGAGGTACAGGAGACTGTGATGTTTAAAAGAGGAGGAGGTGTGCACTGCCTCTATAATGGTTTGCTGGGGGGGGGGCTACCACTATCTGAATTTTATTAGAGGATTTCTTTTTAAAATTTTTATTTTTAGAAAAGAATCTTAAAAACTTTGTTGTTTTTGTAGGAGAGTCCTTTGTTTAAAATGGTTATAAAGAGATATTTTCATCAGCAAACTTGTTTCCTTTAAATGGAAGAGTACATAGTTATGGACAGAGAACTAAGAAAATCACACTGTAGTTTAGATATAAGTAGATTACTTCCTCTGTCCCATAATAGTTGTTACATTTAGTAGTGATTTTTATTTTTTTTATGTAACAACTATTATTCATTTTTATTATTAGATGAAGTATTGTAACCGATTGTATTAATCTTTGACTACTATTTACCTTCATCTTTAATTTTAGTTTCTTTTTATCACACCAGGAGATTACTCTTTATTCCTGACCTGCGCTGTTTTCTCACATAAGTGAGAATGGTGAAGTGAGTGACACCACTTTGGGCACTTGTTGCCTCTAAGTCTATTTCAATCTATATCACAAACCAAGACAAGGGAAACTTGTAATATGTGAAGCGAGCACAGGGATGCCATAGCCAGCATAAGGGCACTAGCCAGTTATTATTACTACTACTACTACTACTACTACTACTAGTTCCAATCTGCTCAGTCGGTGTTATTTGCAATGACATTTGTCCACCTATTTTTCACAAGTGGTTTAGGTGGCATTTATTGCCTTGTTTTGTTTTTTTTAAATGATTTCTTTAGCTTCACACTTTTAGTGGAGCCCTTTAGCTGAAAATTTCAAGCCAATTGTGCGTTTTGTGATAAAAGCATAAAATTTGGTACAGTTATAGCTAAAGGCATTCAAAAAGAATTTGAATATGGAGCCATCATGAATTTTCAATATGTTGCCCATGGCAGCCCTTTCAAAATGGCTGCCAATGACAACTGTTTTTAGATCAATTTTCCTATCAACAATGGATATAATAAGATAATGAGAACCTAATTAGTTGAATTTATTTACTAATTCAATTATTATATGGTGATGATGATGATAATGGTGGTGGTGATGGTTTTAGCTGTGATGGTGGTGGAAGTGGTGGTGATGATGTTGTGATGATGCTGGTGTGAACACAACTATCTTCACTGATCATGATGATGGTGGTGGTGATGCTGGTGGTGGTGATGATCATCACCATCACCATAACCACCACCATCATCACCACCATCATCACCACTTCCACCACCACCACCACCACCATAATCACCCCTATCTACACAGTGAAGGTAATTGTGGTGTTGACACCAGCATCTGACCCCACGCATGGTGGTGGTCTTGAAATTTGAGATAGAATGAAGCTTCTGTGCAATTCAACAAAATTCTAATTTTGAATTTTTCATCATAAAAAATGTAAGATTTGACACCGGTCATCCATATTAGACTTGTTTATGCAACTTTATTGCAATTAAAATGTCCAGACCAGTCTTGGCGGCCAATGACCTTCATGTATTATCCAAATGGCAATTCTCCAAAACTATGTATGGTAACTAATCATGTCCTGAAATTCATATTATATCCATTGCTGACAGGAAAGTTGATCTGAAAACAGTTGTCATTGGCAGCCATTTTGAAAGGGCTGCCATGGGCAACATATTGAAAATTCATGATGGCTCCATATCCAAATTTTTGGGGAATGCCTTTGGCTATAAGTGTAACAACGTTTATGCTTTTATCACAAAATGCACAATTATTTGGCTAAGTGGCCCCACTATTTGGCTAAAAGGCTAACATCTATGATTTTTAAAAAAGATTTTGAAATTCCATTGTATTAATTTTGACTACTTTTTAACTTCTCTTAATATTAAACCTTACTATCTCATCTCTCTCCATCTTATGACTGGTCTTCCCCTACTGCATTTGCTATTCCTTGGGCATCAATTGTCTAACTTTTTGTACCATCTGTTATCTTTCCTTCTTGCTATGTGTCCTGCCCTCCTCCATTTTTGTTGCTTAATCAATTCTATGATACGTTTGTTTTGCTCTCAGACCCATGTTGATCTTTTTCTATTACTTAAAGTTATTCCTAACATTGCTCTTTCCATTGCTCTTTGTGTGGTTCTGAGTTTGTTTTCAACTGATTTTGTTAGTCTCCATGTTTCACATACGTCATAGCTGGTATTGTACATTGATTGTACAATTTACGTTTTAAGCATGTTGGTAAGGTGCTTTCCAATATGTCTCTGTTTATTAAGTCATTTTATTTCACTCGAGTCCTCCCTGCTGTTTGAAAGTAGAGCATTCCTATGAAACCTATTGTAAGCCAGAATGGCATAGAGCAAAGAAGCAATTACCATTCATTTATATATGAAAAAGATTGAGCGTTCCCAGAACCAAAAATACCCTTCCTTTATATCTGCCAGTTTTCGCCATGACACCCTTCCAAGCACTATTTGGCTTTTCTGATAGTTTAGGACACACCTCGTTAGCAGATGCACAAAATAAATCAAGATAAAGCACAGATGCTCACAGGCACAATTCAAAGCTATGGTAGCTTGTGGTTTTTCATTGAAGTGGGTGGCCACTATCTAAACACTCCACCGCCACCCACTTCAAAACCCATACACTGACCATTTAAAAAAAATAACTCCCCATTTAACAAACCAGGTCACCTGGGACATACAAAACACATCTCAGTTCATTCACACCACACCACATGTATGATTGCATGACTCTGCTATGTGTGTGTATATATATGTTCAGATTTATATATATATATATGTGTGTGTGTGTATATATGTTCGTGTGTGTGTATATATGTTCATATATATATGCGTGTGTGTGTGTATATATGTTCATATATATATATATATATATATATAAGGGTAGCTGGAATTTACTTTGCTTAAAATAGTTTTGATATCCTTAACATTTATAGTATATGCAATATTTAGTCATGTTGTATCCTATTTAGGACCAGGGGGGATTTGACTAGGTGACTGGTTTTCTTTTTTAAAAAAGCATTCATTTCAGCTTGTACATTAGGCACAATAAGGAGTCTAACAGGGAAATCAGGGTTCAGTTAATCGTAAGACTTTGTTGAGATGAAGTACTGATTTTCAGCTCTTCAATATAATAGGACGAATCCATGGTTCAATAGATGGGTAGGCACATGAAGACACATGAGATTATTTATACAGAAACATTCAGACTCTTCTAATAAAATCAAAACATGTCTTTCTTTATATAAAGAATTGCAGGAAGAGTTTAAACCTTTTTTTATATTAAGGGTTCATACTGCGAACATAAAAATTAAGAAAAGACTTCATGACTACTTTTTCATTGACGTTAAAACTTTCTCACTTATTTTACTGGTCTTTGGCGTCTATCAATCAGATTTCACTTTACAAAATTTTCTACTTATTCCCTCATCTTAGCTTCTTAAAGAGCCCAAAGTATACTGTAGAGCAGGAGTTCCCAATTTGTTTGTTCCTTTTTACCCCTTGGGCATTCTGACAGGTTCCCATGTACCCCTAAATTAAGGATAAAAAATTGATAAAATTATATTGATTTTAATTGTTAGTGAAAAGTTTTAGAAATATCCTTTAAGTTCCTCTTCCAGCTTCATAAAGATACTCAGTGATTATTTCTTTGACACCCTTGCTGGATCTTCAGACAAGAAAAGAACTAGTGCATCTATGGTCTGACGTTTAGCTTGTTTTTTGTAATTTTGACCTTTTTAAAACCTGAAAGAAAAAAAAGAAAAACCTGTTTCTGATTTGTATCAGTTTGTCTGCTGATAAAGTTTGTGAAAAATGACAAAACGGTTTGACATTTGCCAAAAAAATGGAAAGTCAGAAAGCACTCAGAGAGCGCATACCTCTGGCAACGCCATTGTCAGGGGATATAATTGTACATGGATCCGCCCCAAAATATAATCATTTCTTCCGTTGCCTATTGCCCACCCTTTCACAAAGTTCCATTGAAAATCACTGAGAACTTTTGGAGATATTGTGTGGACAGACACAAGAACTTTTGGAGATAGCTGTCCACACAATATCTCCAAAGGTTATCAATGAATTTCGATTAAATTTTCTGGAAGAGCGTATACATTTCTCAATCAAAAGAAACTCCTGGATCTGCCCCAACTCTTCCTTACCCCATTGCTCAGCCTTGCACAAAATTTCATAGAAATTGATTAAGTACTTTTGGAGATATTGTGTGGACAGACAGACAGACAGATGGAAAGACGTGACCAAATACATATACTTTTCCAACTTTGTTGACAGAGGAAAATTAAGGAAACAATGGCACAGATCTAGCATCAAGCTTAGCTTAGTTTGGCACAAGGCCAAATGAGAAGAGAAATTGGTAGTTGAAAGATTGGTGCAATATAATCATTCAAAGATGATTACCAGAACGACATAACAACACAAAATGCTGAAGGAAAGAAACTGACTGTGCAACACAGTCTTATCAGTAGCTATAGTCAGTCTATGAAAGTTATTTCATCAAAGTAGGATGACTTAAAAATGGATTGCATCATAAGGACTAATTTGAATGATCACTGCTAAAGAAGCTAACATTTTTTTACTTTCGTACTAAGCTGGCACAGCAATGACAGTGTGAGTTTTAGTAAAAAATGATTACTTTATTTTATTTTTTTTATTAAATCAAGTATTGTAAACCATTTTTACCCTCATCTTAAATTTTAGTAGTTTTTTAAAAAAAAATCATGTGTTAAATGGTTTATAATAAACGAATAATAATGGCTTTTTTACTAAAACCAGGTTTAATTGTAATTAAAAAAAACTAAAAGTTAAGATGAAGGTAAATAGTAGTTAAAAATTAATAAAAATGGTTTACAATACTTTGTCTAATTAAAAATTAAATAATAAAATAATTGATCGCTTTTTTTACTAAAACCAAAACAATAACACTCCTGTGCCGGCTTTGCTGAAATTGTGATTAAACAAACTAAAAATTAAATAGTAAATAGCTCAAAAATTAATAAAAATGGTTTAATTAGGAATTAATCAGTTAAGCTTTTCATCCATGGAAAGATTTTCGCTATTCACACCCAAATTCCAAATTACTCGTATACATAAATGTATAAAAAAAAAACCAGAAAAATATCTCTCAATCAAAAAAGAATTCCTGGATCCGCTCCAAAGTCTAACCACTTCTTCCATTATCCACCCTTCCACAAAATGTGAAATCCATTGAATACTTTCGGAGATATCTTGTTAGAAGACAGTAAGTCAGACATGACCGAATACATATACCTCTTCAACATTGTTGGCAGATGTAACAATACTATTAATTACTAATTACAAAATACTATTAATTACTAATTTTACTATAGATTCCATAGTAACTAATGCTTAATTTATTAACTCTAGCTCTAAAACTGATTAAGTAATAACACAATGAAGAAATTTACTAAATGCCATAAAGTTCATGTCAGTATTTTTTTCAAATATTTTTTAAAAATAATTTTCAATTTAATTAATTTTTTATTTTAAATTGTAAATTTAAAGTGGGATTATTTTAATTAAATTAAAAATTATTAAAAAAAAATTATTAAAAAAAATTTCTAAGGAACTAATTTTTCTTGTCATTAAAATTATTTCTCGTCGATTTAAATTTTTTTTTTTTTCCAAATTGAACATTCTATTATTCTACCTTTTCAACACCAAATTATTTTATTCTAGTAAAGGGGACATCAAATATTTTGAACTGTCGAGGGGTAGAGCAAAAAAGCTTAAGAACCACTGGATTAGCATGTACTGCTTTTTATTGTCCTTCAGACACATGCATTCATTTTTTCATATTGCTATTACAACCATATGTGAAATGTTGGAAATAATGGCCTTTTTTTATACTGTAGCATTTGTTTTTCTTTAATTTAAGGCATTTTAGTCATTTTCTACCATTATTTAGCCACTATAGTGGCTATATTGTCAAACTGCAGTGAAAGTCTAGAGTTGACTTTGTCTTTCTGCCGTAACGAAAACAACAAGAACAATCCTCACCAAATTTAGGGGAGTAAAAATTAACATACCAGTACTGATTGGGCTGGTCTCTTAACAACTGAGCTAAGTTTTAGATGTCTACAAAGTTTATCATTCAGATACACTTATTTCATTCTAATAATACTAAATCTTTTATTTATTATACAATACAAAAGTTGAAATAATCATTAGAATAGAAGTAGGAGTGGCATTTGACTCTGCAGCAGCCAGGCTTGTTATTTACGTGTGTTGACATCAGTGATCCGGAACGTCCTCTTTTTTGAATGTTAAGATATGAGAACCGTATATAAGTTCAGTTAATTTTGCATAAATAAACGAGGCCAATTGTATGGTTTCTCAAGTATTTAAAAATGTGATATCTTACGCCCGCCCCTCTCCCCTCAATACCCCTCAGCCCCAAGGAAAAAGAATGTTAAGTAGCTTCGGTCAGTCTGATATGAATTTAGTCTCTTGGTATTTACCATGTTGTTATAATCTTACCTGTTTATTTCCTCTTACCTGGTTATGTTGGTATGTGAATGTTTTGCTTGCTTGTTTGTTTGTTTTACCTCTGTCAACTAAGTTGGAAGAGGTATATGTATTTACCCATGTCTGTCTGTGCATCTGTCCGCACAAAGATATCTCCAAAAGTTCTCAATGAAATTGTGTGGACGGGTGGGCAATGAGCTCCGGAAGAAGAATTTTGGGGAGGATCCAGGAATTTGTTTTTGATTGAGAGATACAGGTAGAGCTGAATAGTGTGGGTTTTGCTATAGTACAATTAAGGTATTGCTGTAAAAATTAATGTAACTAAGTATGAGCTGAAGAGAAAAAAACATATTAAATTATAATAAGACGTTGATGAGTGCAGAAATCTTTAGATTGCCTTAACTGCATTAATCAATATGTTGTACCTGTATTTGAATTATTCTGCAGGAATCATGTGACTTCCGGTAATGAGGAGGAGGAGGATTTATTATTACTAGTAGTAGTGGTAGTGGTAGTGGTGGTGGTGGTGGCAGCGATTATCATTTTTACTATTTGTTGGTGTTCTATTGTTTAGCAAAAACCTATTCAGAAAATCTTTATCCACCCGCCCCTCGGAGATACACTAAAAATGAGGTAATCCTTGCTTATACGGATGTAAAATAACTTTGTATGCCGGGTCTGGCAAAGGTTAAATTAATTAGAATAACAACAGAATGTATCTTGGGTGATGATTTCTTTTTTTAAATGTGCGCATTTAGCAACAGGTAATAGGTGAAATATTATTATCATCCTTTTATTGTCCGGTGTTGGACTTCTTCGACTTTCCCCAAATCCACCATTTCTCTCGTTCCAGAATGTCCCTGTGCCAATACGTTCTGAACTTGTCTAAATCATCACGCCATCTTATTTTTTGCCGGCCACAATTTCATCTCGGATGATCCATGCTGTGCATTATGATGTCCAGCAGTTGTCCAACATTCTTGCCACCATATTGGCTTCCATTTGAGCTTCCTAATGATTTTGATGACATTTCTGACTCCTGTTTGTTCTCTAATATAATGTGCTGTCTTGTGATCCCTCCATGTGATGTTAAGCATGATTCTCTCCGGCAAGTGTTGCATGGATCTTAGTTTCAGAGCCAATCTCTTTGATAAGTGTTCCATGTTTCAGTTGGTCGTAGGACGTGTTCACCTTGTTTTGTTTTTAAAGGCGGAAATGACTTATGTATTTACTTCTGTTTTTCTTTCATGAATTCTCTTATTTCTTTTTGTTTATATGCTATTTTAACACCGAGTTTAGCTATAAAAGGTTTTAAAAAAAGATTTATGAAACACTAAACAACAAAAAACATACATTATATAATTATTGTAGATTACATTAGATGCAAAGTAAGGGTCCAGTCTAACATTATAGTTACATCGTAAACAGATCCCCCCCCCCCGGCCTAAAACCTTAAAAAATGTTATTTTACAAAACTGACACTTTTCCATGGGTAACGGAGGTCCTATTGTAAGAAAATAGGAGAGATTGGGGAGACTTAATAGAAATGTTTAAGATTATGCATGGTTTAGAAGTAGTAAATCCTGATGTATTTTTTACTAGAAGGGGGTACAAGGTACTGAGAGGCCACAAATATACATTAGAAGTAGATTGAATATCAAAAAATTATTTTTTAGCAAT
>VCCN01005670.1:1877951-1890550 GCA_006491835.1 Architeuthis dux | reverse complement strand
TGTGCAGAAAAATATAGACAGAAAGAAAGGGACCACTAATACCCTTCATATTCTCACCCACCCAGATGCTCAGTATTATATACAGTGAAGTAGTGCTAAAGAATGAAGTGAGAGAACGCAGGACTGCCTGCTCTGGGGAGTGGGGACCCAAGTTCCATCCCATCCCAGAGATTTAAAAAAAATAGTTAACCAATTTCAGAGACGTTTGTGAGGCCCCATGGCATTATCTTTCAATTGGAACGTTTGTGAGGCCATATGGCATGATATATGGACATATACTGACTAATAAGCAGTGAATTGTCCAAATAGAGAATGTTAAGTATATAGATAGTGTGGCAACGCCACCCCTCAAAAGTAAGGGAACGCCGTTATTATGATTATTATGATATTGTATTATGATTTCTAATTTCTGCAGATCCTCCTCTGTTGGATTTCCTTGCTGACACGATGCACATATTGCCTGGTTTTTGTAATCGAGATGGATGGCAACAGGACCTGATCGAAGCCGTTCTGCCAATTTACATTCTTATTTCGAAAGTCGGTGAGTAACATTAATACAAAGGCCCTAACAGGTACGGCAATATTGTCAAACTCCAGTCCAAGATCAATCTTCACCAAATGTCACTGTTTGTCTATCACGTGACGTTAAACCAGACCTATATATAAAATTAACATTTCCCTATCGTAATTTGAAATCACGATCATGTGATTGGAAGACGGCTAAGACAGCCGTCTTCCAATCACAACTTAGCTAAACCGAGACGTCTTATATATTTACAAATTATATATATATATACAATACAAAGGTTGCAGTAATCATCTCAGAAAAGAAGTAGGAGTGGAGTTTGACCATGCAGCAGTCAGGCTTGTTATTTATGTTTATAAGATGAAGCTTATTTTCAGTGTTCGTAACATTTTTAGATTAAGAATCTTTACGTTTTCTGTTACTGTATATCACTGCATTCTTCAGTGATTTTCAAATAAATTTAAATTGTGTGAATTTGGAACAAAGAGCTAGGCTCCGGATGAGATTCAAACTCGCACCCCATCCTATGGAACCGTAGCATGTAACCTGTATCGTCTTGGGCATTAAAGCCACTCCCAGTGAGGTGGAATACTCACCCATTTTAATATACCCGCTACTTTACTTGCTCCTACTTTTTCTACCTGCCATTGATTGAAATGTTGTTGGTGAAGATATTAGTAAGATAAAAGATTCTTTAATAAATATTCTTTTCAAATTTTCAGAGAAATATAGAAGAGCCATCTTGGTGAATGACCTCCACAAAGCTCTGCAGCGTTATGCTGTTGACAACATCACCTGTGAGAAAATACTGGATCTTATATTGAACATTTTTGTTAACCTGAATCACCAAGGTAGGTTTTTAGTTTCGTTTTTAAGCAAACAATACAGAATACAGAACTTCCATTTTGGTACTTCTCAACATTTGATGGGTGTTGAAAGTTTTAACAAGCCTGGAAGTCAGACCATAGATGTGCTAGTTCTTTTCTTGTGTGAAGATCTAGCATTGGCAGTGTTGCCAACTTTATTTTCAAGTTTACATCTAAAATTGAGTCAGAAAACATGTTAAAACACCTAGAAACATTTAGATTATCTGGATATATATATAGAAAATCTAGGTTACCAATCTTGTCTCACCCATGTGCCAATTCTGTCTCATTAATGCACCAATTCTGCCTCACTCATGTGCCAATTCTGTCTCATTAATGCACCAATTCTGTTTCACTCATGTGCCAATTCTGTCTTATTAATGCACCAATTCTGACTCACCCATGTGCCAATTCTGTCTCATTAGTGCACCAACCCTGCCTTACACATGTGCCAATTGTGTATCAGTAGTGCACCAATATTGTCTCACCAATGTGCCAATTCTGTCTCATTAATGTACCAATTCTGCCTCACTCGTGTGCCAATTCTGTCTCACTAATGCATCAATTCTGCCTCACTCAAGTGCCAATTCTGTCTCATTAATGCACCAATCCTGTCTCGCTCATGTGTCCATTCTGCCATTGGTAAATTCCAATCTGCTTAGCTACAAGCTACCGCCACTAAAATGTGGGGTTAAAAGTCAAAAGCTTCTGTAACAGAACAGTAAGTCCTAATACGCGCGAGGCCACACGAGTCTTTCTTGCAATACTGACAATGTTCACAACAATCTGCCCACAAATAAAGACACTATAAACATTTGAATAAACAAACCCATTTTAGCCATTTTCTGTTCAATCGTTACAGGACTGTCTTTGGACTTTTCAACAGGATGTTAAGAGTTAAACAAATACTTAAGAATATCTTTCTGAGCGAAAGTATTAAGCAGGAGGATCTTTAACAAAATCTAATCACTGAGGCTGTGAGTGTTCATACTAAATAGATATCCACTCTCATCGGCGTATGTTTAGGGCGGGTGGGGCTTGATTTGCCCCCAAATCTACACTGTTTCGCCCGAGTTGCCTGTCTCCTGGCTAGTACGTCTTTTCTCTGTAACTTTGTAACGAAATGTAAGGAATGAACAATCAAATCAAATCAAAATGGCGAATGAAAGTTTTATTCTTGGATATTTCTTTACCTCTTTTATGAAAACTCATATCGGCCAAATGACCACCAAATGGTCAGCTTATTTTGCACCACCCTGGATCAGGCCTTCTCACCGAGGGCGACGGGGTTAGAAAGTTGGAACCTTATAGTCATTAAAGGATAACGGTACAGTACAATTGTTTTATGTAACCCCAACTTAATGTTCCCATGTAAAAAGTATTATTATTCAGTGGTGCCCACTCCATCGTTTCACCTCAGGCCAGGTCATTCGTTTCCGTCAACGGTCTAATGCAATATCTGAAATCTGGATCATATGGTGGGTCGTAGTTGCTTACACTACAAATGGTGGTGAGTGCAGCGCCTAACGTGTAACAGGGTTGCGCTGAATATACCCTTTTGTTCCCCCCTGCGTTTGAACCCACCGAAATATATGCTTTTTGCGACCCCCCCCCCCTGAAAGATTGGCAGCGGATGCCCATGAATTGTGTGACGTTATCTTTTTTCTGTGTCTTTTTTTAGGGATCACTTTGTACCTTATTGACTGTGGTTTCATAGACACAACTCTCTTCGGTGTTTTGAGCAGATTTCAGGAGAATATTTCTATTTCCCTTGCTGGATTCAACCTCCTCAAAATGGCAGGTAAGGTGACAATTTCAATTCTCTTATGTCCATATAATCTTTTGATACCGTTTTTTTTTTAATTTCAGCCCCTTTGTACTGTGTTTATTCCAGCCCCTTTGTACTGTATTTATTTCAGCTCTTTGTACTGTGTTTATTTCAGCCCCTTTGTACTGTATTTATTTCAGCTCTTTGTACTGTATTTATTTCAGCCCATTTGTATTGTGTTCACTTCAGCCCTTTGTACTGTATTTATTATAGCTACTCTGTACTGTGTTTATTTCATCCCCTTTGTACTGTATTTATTTCAGCCCCTTTTTACTGTCAGAGCAATTCAGTGAAGAAATGGGTGTCCATTTTGTATTATTCTGGTCTTAGTCACTTTTCCTCTGCAGAAATACATGTAAGTCTTTTAGTATTTCTTTTTATTGGATGAAGGATTGTAAATTAGTATTATTAAGTTTTGACAACTATTTTCTATCATCAGAAACCGTCAACCAAAACTGTCAACATAGTTTTCTTCAGTTTTTAAGTTGGTCTGGCTAGCTGTCTAGCTATCTATCTATTATGCATACAGGCCGCACCAAGGGAGCTAGAGGGCTGAAAATTGTATATGCTCATGACTGTCCACACAATATCTCCAAAGGTTTTGTGGAAAGGTGGACAATAGGCTATGGAAGGAAATTTTGGGGTGGATCCATGTCCAATTATATCCTCCTGACAATGGCGTTGACAGATGTATGCGCTCTCTGAGTGCTTTTTAGTTTAATAGAAGGGGTTCTTGAAATAACTAATTCTGGCAGAAGAGAGGAAAAAAATGACTAAACACTGAATTTTAATGTTTACTATTAAAAAAAGCATTGCAAAAAGTTTTACTATAGAAACACATTGAAAATCAGAAAAAGGTGGTCCAGAATTAAGACAACCATCACTGACAGAATAGGGCTATTATATGTATAATGTACATGCATTGCTAATACTTTTACTGTAGAAATGTCTTTCAATTCAAATATGATCAACGGTTACTATGAGAAAGAAACTTCCTTGGTATGGGTCGTTTGTCAATTTTATTATATCATCATTTAAACATTCTGGAAAAAAAGTGTACAAACCTACCCCACCAGTGGTGATAGTTGTCCTATTTGAGTAAAAAGTAAGATTTTAGGAATATAATGACTACCTGGTAGGACAAGTGGAATTATATGTGAGTGGACCTCGAAGATGCATTGTAATAAGGCGGAAGATGGAAAAAAGAACAATAAAAAAAATGACTAAACACTGAATTCGATGAACCACTGAATTTTGCAATTTTTGACCTAAAATGTTGCGCATTGAAAATAAGGGGGGAAAGGGGTTTGTCTATGGTCAGTAACTAATGTTAATGATAGCACAAGGCTATTATATGTACAATGTAAGTGCATTGCTAATGATTTTACTATTAAAAAAAGCATTTACTATAGAAACACATTGAAAATCAGAAAAAAAGATTGTTAGTGGTCCAGAATTAAGGCAACCACCACTGTCAGAATAGGGCTATTATATGTATAATGTACATGCATTGTTAATAGTTTTAATGTAGAAATGTCTTTGAATTCAAGAAGAAAGGGATGATCAGTGGTCAGGAATTGATGTTGCATAGTAATCAATATGCAAGCTTTAAAATTAAGTTGTAATTAGGTTGGTCATTTACATACGTATAATTTCCGATAAGTTATTTTAGTTTTAATAAAATAGATGGCCCTGTTAAACTCTTCTCCCGATCGGAAGAAGAACATATTTTCACCAGACTATTTTAAGTGTCAAAGGTCACCGATTGGCGTCAGTAATTTTGAATCAGAATGGCTACATGCCACGTGAAAACCACATTATGGAAATTGGCGTCAGACATGTCCGACGGAAAATGATTAAGAATTAACTCATGCTGTGTGATAGGTAATCTCTGGAATGGAAGGTGATAAGGATTTCTGTGTTACTAATCGCAGACCTGGAATGGGCAGAATATAGATAGTGATATCAGCAAGGGGTAGAGCCAAGGAGGCGGGCAAAGTCAACACGCAGGCTTAGAAAAGTAACCAATTTTGATTGTCAGTCAGAAAGAGTAGACGGGCAGTCAGGAAGAATTGTATATATGCATGTTACGCAATAATAACAACCATTATGCAACATTAATACAAGCATAACTGATACAGTAGGGCTATTTTATGTTTAAAGTAAATGCATTACAAATGATTTTACTATAGAAATCATAAAAAATCAGAAAGAAAATGATGGTCAGTTGGGAGGAATTAACTGTTAGAATAGGACTATTGTGTACATAATCTACTAAGTCTATATTTTCAAATGGTTCTTCGGAACGATTGAACCCCTTCTTTGTATTTGGGTTGTAAACACGACGTTTCGGCCGATCCATTCTTCGGCCTTCTTCAGGTGTAAAATCCGAATGTGATTGGTTGTCCAGATTATTGACAGAGAACGATGTTGGAAGCAGAGAAAATCAAAGAGGCATCAAAATGTCAACTAAATGCATTAGCCAAGTGCGGATTTCAACCCGATGTAGCTTCCACTTCTCAACAAATCTAAACCTGACAAGACAAAGACACAGAAACACCCGGGACATGTGCTATAAGGGCTACCACCCTTTAAACATAACTTCTGTTTATAACCCATCACACTCGGATTTTACACCTGAAGAAGGCCGAAGAATGGACCGAAACGTCGTGTTTACAACACAAATAACAAGAAGGAGTTGAATAGACCTCGTATGAAGATAAGTTTCTTTTTTAACAGACCTCGTATGAAGATAAAACGTTCGATTTCTTTTTGAGCAGACCTCGTAGGAAGATACGTTTCTTTTTGAACAGACCTGGTATGAAGAACCATTTGAATATTAATGACCCTTCTCAAAACTATAGAGTCTTTATTTTGTTTGCTTTTGTTATTTTCCAGATTGCCATTCATGAAACTGTGAGCGCAATTTTGAAAAACAATCCAGCGTTCATTTCCCAAATTGGTGAAGACGCTGAACAAGACCAGTAAGTCAATAATTTCTCTCATCTCCTTTCATGCAGAAATAAACTGACTGGGGGCAGGAATCACCAAGTCGAAATCTCATGTTTCTTGTCTTGTCTTGCTTCATGACAAAATGTAAATCATATTATTAGGGGAGACCGGGGCTAGTTCGGACATTTTTCACTTAGATGGCTGTAACTTCCAGTGAAATTAATTCATTAAATCGCAAATATGACCAACGGTTACTATGGAAAAGAGACTTCCTTGGGATGTTTATTATATCATCATTTAAACATTCTGAAAAAAACAAAACCTACCCCACTAGTGGTGACATTTGTCCTATTTGAGTAAAAAGTAAGATTTTAGGAATATAATGACTACCTGGTAGGACAAGTGGAATCATATGTGAGTGGACCTCAATGATGCATTGTAATAAGGTGGAAGATGGGAAAAAGAACAATAAGAAAAGAATGACGACATCAATGACTTGGTTGGAGTTTGTTTTGTTATTGTGTAGGCTTTTTGTTTTACCTCTGCCTCAATTGTATACAATTACAGTGTACCAAGTAGCCCCACTCACAATGTGACAACCAGCCCCAAACACATGGTTTTCTTTACATTCTATTCCAAGAAAATGTTCTGACAGAAGCAGCTTGAAATGTAGTACAGTATACATACTGTTTATTGCCACTTCTTATAAACATAGACTACGCTATCATCAACTGCACAATACAGCATGAACTAGGAACTGTCAAAGTGAAAAAGTTACTTACCAAGGTGAAAAACGCTTTTTATGCAAAACTGTTCGTACTTACAAAACTGTTCGTGTTTATGAATTTAAGAGTTAATTGCACTGATTTTCAATAAATTTGTGTCAATCAAATTGGTTCAACCAGATGAGGCACAGAACAATTTTGTTTTTTAGGATTTAATGATGTGTTATTTTTGCCATCCGAGGTATCAAATACTATTTGGAGTCATTTATTGTTTTTGTATTGTATTTCCAGGTACCCTTTGCAATCCTTTTGCTTGGGTAGCTTCTTTCAACATAAAGGCAACATGGAGGTTTTTATTTCTATATGTGAGACCATCTATTGGATGGCTTCTAGCAGTGGTGAGTATACATACATCTTCATTTACTCTATAACTAGGCTAGCTGGAACCAGTGATATAGTGCTTAAAAAAGAAGTTAGGGAATGCAGGGCTGCCTATTCTCTCTTACACTTTAAACCTCCTCCCGAGGAAGTTTTTATGAATTTAACCAATCTTAGGGACGTTTTGCTGCCATATGAATATAAACTGGCTATTGTTCAAATAGAGAATTTTAGAAGTGTATAGTGATGGAATGCCATTCGCCCAAATAAGGGGACATCGTTGCCACGTGTTCCCACAGCGCAGCTCCACTGGCCGGAAACCTCTGGAAGTGCATTTTAAGGCCACGCATTTAAAGGGATTCTAACAGATAAGAAAATAACAAACACAAAGAGAACTAGCATTCCAAGGGAAATTATGAATCACCGCCACCTATATTGGTTTCTGTCGTAATCTCTCTCTCTCTCTCTCTCTCTCTCTCTCTCTCTCTCTCTCTCTCTCTCTCTCTCTCTCTCTCTCTCTCCCCAAGGTAGTTTTCTTAAGTTGTGATCTCAGCTTTCATTTTTAGGTCCCAACGCCAATCCTTTGTCTTAGTGAGTCAACTCGTCACGGCTATCGTCTTCTAGTGACCATTCTGGACGCTAATCGGCCACACACATTCTTTGTGTAGGTGGCAAAAATGCGGGTCCCCAGAGGGTTTATTAATCATAATAGTAATCAATTATGAATCTTCTCCACACGCCCATTCAAACATATGTTTGGTCTGAGACCTTTTTCACACTGCAATAATCTTCTTGGAAAAGAAATGTTTTGCTAGGACCCATTGACAAGACCCATGAAATCAATCAATGTCAGGAAATGGTAGCCATAATCTTCTTAAGTAAACTGCCATCTGTACTTGTGTATTTTAGAAATCTATAGTTTTTCTAGCTAGAAAATGTTCTTGTCTGAATTAAAACAGATTCCACCCGCCTGCTTGTAGAATTCACTGTGTATTTTATTGACTTGTAAAATCTTAGGTAGACGCCATTTATTTGTAAAATCCAGGGTATATCTTACCCACTTGTAAAATCCTGCTACTGCTATTCCTTGACGGTTTGTAAAATCCCGTTATTTAGAGTATCACATATATATATATAATTGTAATTGAGATTAATGACATCTCCAAATTGATAACATCTTAACAGCTGAACGAGCCTATAAGTATGTCCTTCGTTTTGTATTTTCCTTCACATTCTGAAGAATGTCGCTAACGCAGCGAAACATGTTAATGTAATAAACAAGTTTCATTTTTAACAACTTTGCTTTGCACATTGTCTTTTTAACACCATCCTATATATATATATATATATATATATAAAGTGTTTGGATTTGAATCTTTTCCAGTTAATCTGTCTAATTTAATGATGCAAAAGAACATATTTGTTGAAATCCTGGAGACAGTCCGGCAACAATACAAAACGAATGCAGCAGTTGTCTTGTCTGGCTGTCGAGCAGTCAAGGGTCTATGTATATTCAGGTAAGTAATATAAGTAGTGAGTGGCCGAGTTGAAGGCAATTGATGGCACTATTTTTTATTGTCTATAACTTTGAGAAGAGTCGTTAACATTCTAATTCTAAGATCGGACAATGAATTTCTACTTACTATTTTGTCCTCGGCGGAAAAGAATCCGGGGACTATCATTCATTATGGGTGTCTGTCGCTATCATCGTCATCATCATTGTATCCTTTTTCTCAATTAGATAACTTTGTTATACCAGGGGGTGGGGAATTGTTTTTGTTTACAATTGGAAAAATATTTCAAATCTTGACCGATTTTGCTGAAATTTGGCTTATAATGTTGACAAAACCCCAGGAATTGAAAAATGGGGTGTTACGGTTGATACGATTGTTTACATTTTATGTGAAAATAACCATATGTCAACATGCAACAAATATTGAACTTTGGAACTGCTGAACCGATTAGAATGAATAATGTTATACAGGTTCTTGGGCACCTAATTACTGAAAATATATAATGTTTTTAAGAATGTTATGGTTTGAATAAAAAAAGAATCTCGGAGTTAACGGTCCTAATAAATAACTAATTGCCACCCTCTCGCTCTCTCTTTCAAACGTTTTCTGCCAAGGACTTTTATACTTTTAAGATTGTTTGATGTTGTTAACACAACGTTTCGACTGATCCATTCTTCAGCCCTCGTCAGGTGTATAATCCAAGAAAAGGGGCAAACCGTTTTGGTTCGCAGTTTTTTCGCAGGGAAAAAAAGGTGTTTTTGATTGTACACCTGACGAGGGCTGAAAAATGGATCAGTCGAAACGTTTACCTGGGATCTTTATTTACTCAACTTAGTTTAGTCTTGAACATCAGCATTCGAAGTCATGAGTTTAATCATTGTCTTTGATGCTTGGAGATATGCAACTATCTCAACCAGTGTGCAGACCTAAAAGAGTGTGTAATATAAATGGCTGATTCTTTATCATTTGTATCAGTAATGCAGGTGGCATTTATTTGGGAGCTTGCATAGCTTGGAGGATGTTAGGTAGTTCGATCCATCAGGTTCAGATGTTCCCAAGTTCCCCCCGATGTTATTTACTTAGTAGAGGACCTTCCCTAGGGTACCGGCAACACGGGCAGTCGCCCAGGGTGTCAAATGCTAGGGGGCGCGTGTCATTTGTCTGAGACAGCAGGACTTTCCAAATACAAATGGAAATATGGGAAAATTAATGAATTAAACATAATAAAATCAGTCAAAATAAGAAAACTGTGATGTGAAGTCGGATTTTTTAGGAATATCTGACAGTTAAATACTTTCTGTCGTGGTGAAACTAAGAGACACAATTAGCAAAGGAAATTCTGAATACCGACGACAAGCTGAGACAGACATAGCTAGTTTAGTGAGATAGAGTGCTTACAAGGGCGCCGAACGAAGGGGTATATGTATTCACCCATGTCCGCCTGTCTGTCTGTCCGTCTGTTTGTCCGCACAATATCTCCAAAGGTTCTCAATGACATTTTGCGAAAAGGTGAGCCATGGACTACAGAAGAATTGATTAAATCTTGAGGCGGATCCAGGATTGAGAGATGCAGGAAAAGAGGTTGAAAACAAACAGTTAATAAAAAGGGTAGATTTAAATTTTAAAGGCAGTAACTCAAAATCTTTACATTTAAAGTTCTCTCCCTTGTTTTTTTTAATATTTAAAAAAAACTTTCATTCAGTTTTTAGTTAGTGTACGCCATTAGCAGATGTATGAGCTCTCTGATGATTGTTTTCTAGTTTTTGCTGCTGTCATCAAAATCCGCCGCATTATTATTTTTCTGAACTTCACTTGGCTTTTCTTTTGCAGTCCTCCCGAAACAAGATTGTCCGTCTGTAAATACAAATTCCTTTTTGACATCTTTGTGGAAATCTTCTCCAATTATCAGCAAAATCCTGCAATCATCATGGAAGCCCTTTGCCTCTTTGCATGTCTTGCAGATGCAGGTACGTGGTTGTTGATGTTGTTGCTGTCGTCGTCGTCATCGATGACGACGACGACGACGATGACATTGTAACTAGTTTTCATTTTTAATGAACTCGTAAGCTCTAGCAGGTTCGATTGGCCTAGTCGGTAACGACGCGGACAATGGAATCTGCGATCTGAGTTCAAACTCAAGTCGCTTCTGGTTATGTTCACTACACATTCACACTAATGTCTTGGGAAAGGCATGAATCAATCGTTTCTCCCCCTCAGCTATGGGTAAAATAGCAGGGCAGATTGGGCTCTTGAGAAGGCAACCAGTCTAGGAGAAGGACATCTCTGATTCCAAACCAGGGAGTGGAACCTCCTTAAGATTAGGCTCTCCAAATCAAATACTAATTAATTAAAAACATTTTTTAGCTATCTTCATTTCGATCCCAGTATTTCTTCAAATGTATGGAATTGGTGACCCGAGTTCAAACTCTGGTCGAGGCTGTTTACATTCCCTTTGCACTAATGCCCTTGGGGAAGACATGCATCCATCTATTCTCCCTTCAGCTATGGGTAAAATAGCAGGGAATATTGGACTCTCTAGCCTTACGAAGGCAACCAGTCTAGGAAAAAAGGACAACTCTGATTCCAAACCAGGGAGTGGAGCCCCCTGAGGCAGTTTGACATCCTTCCGGCAGCTCCTGCAGCCAAGCTGATGCCAGACTTATCGCTCACTGCTTAGAGAGACCTGTTTTTATTTCTACTCAAATGTTCATTATTAAATGTTTTTTCCTTCCAGACTTTCTTGAAATCCCCAGTTTCATGTGGAAAGCCGTTTCAGATGCCATACAAATACATCCTGACTATGTTTTAATTCAAGAGTCAGCTCTTGAAGTCCTTGCAGTGACAGTTCATAAAGGTAAGAACATAGAAAGACGCTCCCTATATATGTGTATGTGTGTGTGTGTATGCATGCATATCTCTATATATACTTGTATAAGTGTAAATATATGCGTGTAAATATATGCATACACATATCCATGTTGTGCATATATAAATATATGTATATATAGAGAGAGGTATAAGGGAATTGTTTAAGTTTGTGGTGGAGGTAGGCATAATTTTGGCTTATGGATATTTAAAAAATCTCGCACACTATAAGTAAACTGTCAAGTTGTAAGTCCAACTTCACAAATTAGAGATCAGATGAACCTTTCCTTATTTATGGTCTCTATTGTCTATTTATTTTGTTTTACTTTTATTTTTTATTTTATTTTATTATCATATTATTGTTATTAGCCAATAATTGGACTTAAACTAAGTTAAAACTTAACCTAACCAGCTAAATCTTCACTAACCTAAAACCTAGATAGGATTGGAGGTCATTTTTTTCAGAGGTGAGACTCAGACCTGGTCTCCAATCTGCACTGGCTGCTATACTGTTGGGTTACTCCTCTGAGGGGGTAGCAGACCTCTACAGTCAGTGCACATCTACTTCTGTCGGAGTGTCTCGGATCTGTGCTTAATTCTACAGACAGCTGTACTTCAAAGGGACGGTAAAGATCTATAGCCAGTTTGGTCGTCTATCAAGCACGGCGTCTTCACGTCCTGTGGTTTAACTACTCAGGTCAACCATACTTTTGGAATACTCTTGCAAAGAGGCGGCAGACCCCCATAGCTAGCTCGGGTATCTGCCAGGAGAAGGAAACTCCTTGCAAACCTATGACTTAGGGGCTTTGCTCCTATTCATGCCACCTCGGTGGACCATAGGATACAGACCCTTGGTTCAAAGGGTGGGGTCGACGTGCATGTATGTATATATATATAAGAAGAATATTATAGAAGAAAGAAAACGGACAAGCGGTGTCAGTAACA
>VCCN01005670.1:1843061-1862420 GCA_006491835.1 Architeuthis dux | reverse complement strand
CCATCTTAATTTTTTACTACTATTTACCTTCATCTTAATTTTGTCTACTATTTACCTCCATCTTAATTTTTGTCTAACATTTACCCCATCTTAATTTTTGACTACTATTTATCTCCATCTTGATTTTTGACTACTATTTACCTCCATCTTGATTTTTGACTACTATTTACCTCCATCTTAATTTTTTACTACTATTTACCTCCATCTTGATTTTTTACTACTATTTACCTTCATCTTAATTTTTGTCTACTATTTTCCCCCATCTTAATTTTTGACTACTATTTACCTCCATCTTAATTTTTGACTACTATTTACCCCCATCTTGATTTTTGACTACTATTTACCTTCATCTTACAATATTTCATTTAATAAATGAGATTTTCAACTTTTGTAATTTTGTGACCAGATCCTACAGATGTGAACACTTTGCCTGAAATTGAACTGAAGGAATGGCAACAAACCAGTCTGTCTGGTGCTGTTATCCCTTTCCATATTCATGATCCACGAATGCACAGAAGAAACTGGCAAACAATGGATGTTCATTGTCGCGGACAAACAACTCGGGCATCACTAAAGGATATGGAAGGTACATGGAAGGTTTCTTTTCATCTTTCCATTGGTTTACCCATGCCGTCAAAAAATGATGGCAGTATTTAAATGATTTTGCATTGTACTTATAAAAATATCAAAACCTTATGTTGCTCTGCATTTTCCATTCTCTGTTCAGAATGAACCCAGATTTTTTACACATTTGCAAAAAAATAAATAAATAAGTAAAGAGGACTACTCTATGATTAACATTGAATAGTTATCACCCTTGGCAAATGTTACAAACAAAAATATAGCTTTACACATGGCATATTATGTAAGTAGATGATTATTCAAACTCACTCATCACAATAGTTGCAAAAGTTTCAATTCAGCTGGTGAGTGGCAATTCTTCAAAATGTCCGTTATTTAAATTACAAGCAGAATAATCCAATCAAAAGATAGAGAGCATACTCGAATGCATTGCAAATGTGTCAATTGTCAAACTCATGTCTTTATTGGAAAATCCACTAAGAGGAAAGCTTCATACAACCAATTTAAAGCTGTGTGTTCTTGAACTTTAACAGATTCAGAACTGAGAGCAGAAGCAACCATTCTTTTGAGAGCCATATTGTTTCAATAGCAGCCATTTGCAATTCTCTAAAAGTGAACGTCATTTTGTTGAAAAACAGATTTCATAGCCATAAACATAATATCTAACAAAAAGCAACAAAACTCTAACCCAACATCTTGTAACAGGGATGCAACACCAATTAGTCCATCATTAATTAGTGGTTTAATGAGTAAGTTGTCAACAACAAAAGTCCAATCACAGCATTTATACACAAATATGTTAAATATGTATATAAAAATACACACACATAAATTCAAGAACAGTATGTACACTTGTAAATATATTTAATATGCATACACACACACATATGTATGTAGATGCATGAACATGTGTGTTCCCAAATACATACACATGCATATACTCATATATAAATAAATGGATGAAAAACAGCAGCAGGGCTTCCAACAAAGCCTTTATCAGATGATGACACTGGGGTCTGGCATGATTACAGGGTCGACACATCATTACCACTAAACCAGGGTGCCCCAGCAGTATCTCATGATACCACCAGGCTTTTTTTTAATTTGTAGGGCAAATCCAGAATGTTTGTTAAAATAATGTTTTTATTCCATTTAACTCTTCATTTCAGAACTTTGGCTTCGGAAAAAATGTTTTCTCTCCGAAGACTCTCCAGCAGAAACAGGAACTTTACCTTTTGGGGATTGTGTTGTAACTGGCATCGGATTTCAGCGAACAAAACAGGTAATTATTTTGTCTGTAATTTTGAGAAGAGTCATTAACATTCAAAGAGTTTTTGGGACAATTCAACTCCTTCTTCTTGTTATTGTTGTTGTTCCCACAATGTTTTGGCTGATCCATTCTACAGCCTTCTTCAGATGTACAAGTAACGCTAGCAAACAGCTCCACTTGTAACATAGAATGCAGATGTTTTGAACTCATTTCTTTGTCAGGCCGTGTCTTCCATACTTTGTCCCAGCAGCAAAAGCTGTGATGGAAAATGGGGGGGGGGTACCTGGGGGTATGGCATATACCTACTTCTCAATTTCTTTTTGTATGTTCAATGTCTACTAGTGGAGAAATTGTTTTATACCTAGTTCCCAAAACCCAGCCTTACTGTATACCTAGTTCCCAGGGCCCATTTCCATCACTGAGCAAAAGCCACATTGAGTTGAATTCAAAACTGGTCTGTCTTATACCATTACTTGAGATACTTGAGGAACACTGTGGAATGGATTGGCTGAAACGTCATGTGAACAACAAAAATAACCCTCAATAGAAACCATCATGTCACCAACGTCTTTTGGCAGCATGTCGTGTTGGGGGTGATCAATTAAAAAATTGGAGAAAAGGGGTGATCAATGAATAAGTTACTTCTCTTGCTTTTTGGTGGCCAGTGATCACTAAAATGTCTAAATTTTCAAAAATCAATTGTGAATTCTGCTGGACACAAACTAAGAGATTAATTTAGAATAAACTTACATTGTAAATTGAACACCCCCCCCACACACACACCTAAAACCTATTTAGGGGTGGAATTTTCAAACTCTAGCTTCCTTGGTGCAGCCTGTACATGTGATACATACATAGCCAGCCAGCCAGACAGACTGACTTGAAAATTGAAGAAACCTATGTTGACAATTATGGTCGGATGAGTTTGATTGTCCCAAAAACTTATTTTGTTGAATATCGGAAGATTTTTCTCCTTTCTTCTTCCATTTCATATGATGATATATTTTTCTTTTTTTTTTTCCAGGAAAGTCTTGAAATCTCTAAAGGTGTTTTGAGCCCCTCGATAACACAGTCTTTGGATACAAGTGTGAGTTTCTCAAAAGAGGAGAGCTTGACCCCAGAAAGTCCTGTCAGAAGAAACAGAAATTTTGACTTAAAACCTCCACCAAGTAATTTCTTTTCCCGATAATAATAAAATAATACTTTTTTCTTTTTTGTTGTTGCTGTGTGTCTGCGTTTGTGAGTGTGTCTGCATTTGTGTGTGTCTCTGCTTTTGTGAGTGTATACACAGTGTCTCAAAAGTCACTCCACTCCGCGAATACCTTGACGTGCTCCAATGACCCGGAGCTATTCTGGCGGGAATTCAATTCCTGGTAGGTCCAACCACGTCAGACAGGTCAAAAGAAAGGAACTCGACAAAACCTTATTCAATGCCCCCCCCACACACACACACACACACTGAAAGGGAAGAACCTCTTACTAAAGTCACAAGAACCTTTTACATCTACTTAACAATATCCCCAACTAAGACCAGTTCCAGCATTAAATGACCTACAAAAAGGTTGACATGCCGCTAAACCCAGCAAACCAAACCAATCAAAAGTCACTATACACTTCAAACAGACAAACTATTTTGAAAATCAGTCCACATAAACTACAGTATCTTGCAAAAGTTTGGAAACCCCTGGTAATTTTACAGTATTTTTGAAACCGCTGGTATTTTTATTTACAAAAGAGTTCCATTTTTTTCTATTTTCTTCATTGAAGAGTTCCACAGCAGATCAGGTAATATCTGGTAATATTACATTCAGAATGAGAAGTTCCAAACAACTCTCTGATGCTCAAAGAAGAAACAATACTCTTGGAGTCACATCTACTAACGTTCATGCAGATAAGAAACAGCACCATTTTTATGCAGGATGGTGCTGCATGTAAAAAATGGATTCAGGATCATGGTATTGAGCTTTTGGAATGGCTGCTAAACTCACAGGACTCAAATCCGATAGAGAATCAATGGAGTATTATGTAAGATTGCACCAATGAGAATCATCACTATAGATCATCTGAAAGAAACAATAAAGACAATTTGGACAGAAGAGGTCAAAGATGATCTCTGCAAACAACCTTGCAGCACCAATACCTTCCAGGCAATGATCAAAAACAAATACTTTCCTTGTAAATACTAACTTTTCAACTTAGGTTAATACATATTTCTTTTCTAATAAGATTTTGCACCCAATAACCTTGCAGCACCAATACCTTCCAGAGTCAAAAGGCAATGATCAAAAACAAATACATTCCTTGTAAATACTAACTTTTCAACTTAGGTTAATACATATCTCTTTCTAGTAAGATTTTATACCCAATAAAAGAATGCAATATTTTTAAATTGAAAAGATCTTGTTTTCATGATTTTGGGGTGGGGTTTCCAAAGTTTGGCAAAACACTGTATAAATAGAAATATAATATAAATACTTACCTTTTAAATACTAACTTTTCAACTTGGGTTAATACATATTTTTATCTAGTAAGTTTTTGCACACAAAAAAATAATGCAATATTTTTAAATTGAAAAAATTGTGACGGTTTCGATTGAGTGACTAACCAGACCTGTTTCTCCCCTCTCTTCAATCTTTTTCCAATCTTTTAATTGATCATCCCCAACACAACATGCTGCCAAAAGACATTGGTCACATGACGGTTTCTATTGAGTGACTAACCAGACCTGTTTTTCTTTCTTTTTGCAAAGTTTTTTTTCCCAAAGATTAAAAGAACACTCCTTTCTTTTTCTTTTTCAATTCTTTCAGGTCTGTCTCTCCTAAGACGAAGTAGTTGTTCATATCCTGAAAGCTTCAATTGGAATGGCCTTTGTGATGATCCATCAACTGGCAAGATTCAAACTCTCAACATATCACACAACAATTGTGCCAATCTGATTGGTCTTATAACCCTGCAGTACAATCATCCTCAAAGTTTTGCTAATCTGCAAGAACTTAATATTTCCCACAACAAGTTAACCTTCCTTCCAGATGATTCTTTTGATGTGAGATTCCATTATTACAATCTAAACAGTTGTATTTCTATCTTAAATTTAATTTTAAAGAGTTCTTTTTATGTAAAAAGCAACAAGCACAAAATTACTATGTAATTCAAATTTTGAAAAGGTGTTAAAAAATACCAAATACGAATGATTTACAATTATTTTATTATTTATTTTTGTTATTAGATCAGGATATCTGCCAAGTTAGAAACTAAAACTAATGTTTATGTTACTTGCTTTCAGTTCCTCCCAGCACTACAAAAACTTGACCTTTCATCGAACCAATTCCAGATTTTTCCCAGTGCTGTCTTACGATGCCCACATCTCAGGATTTTAAAACTCAGATATAACCAGGTAGGATTTCTCTGATCAAAAATGTTATTTTTCAGACAAGATTGACCGTTTTTTGTTGTTTATATCATTATTCATCTTACTATTCAAAAAACGACATTTCATATGTAACAATCAAATATAATTTTATGTTTAACTTGAAAGGGAATATTGGAAATTGTTTATTCATGAAGTATGCAAATTTTGTTTCAGCTTCAGGACACGACAGAATCAGATCTCGCAATCAGTTTTAGCCTGAAAAAACTGGATTTGACAGGAAACCATTTGAAAGTCTTTCCAAAATGGATTTCAGATTTTATGCCCGGACTAGAAAAACTTTATTTAAAAAGGCAAGTGACGTTATCTTTCTTTTTTTTTTAAATTTTAAAATTAAAACAAAACAGAATCGTCTGAAAGGACTGTTAACATTATATGAAAAAAGATGAATTTGAACTTAGTTTACTGATTCAATTTTCTGTGGCATTGACTCTTTGTCCGCAGGAGGAAAATCCTGAACTTGGAGAAAAAGAAAGACTCGAAACTTGTTTATAAAAACATGAGGACACATTTTTGTTTCATAAAAATACACTGTGTCGTGGCAGAAAATGAAGAGTGGGAGAGAGACAATGGGAGCCGACAGACTGTTCCCAACAGGGGAACTGGCCCAGTGCTTTCACAGGCCTGGGTGGTATGTCTTGTTTCAAACGCCCACGCTGATGTGTTATTTCCGGTTTTCGACACCAGCAGTTTTTTGGGGTCCTGTCAACATCCTGTTTTCGCACACCCACGCATATGCATTTTTCCTGAGGTCACCGGGGTCACTTCCACCCAGGTGTTAGCCTGGAAATGCAGTGAAACAGAAAGCTTGTATGCATATATATATATATATATGTATATATGTATATATATATGTGTGTGTGTGTGTGAGAGATCTGTTAAGAATGGGTATTGTTCTTAATAGTTTTGTTTGTCCTTATGAGATGAATTCCCCGAGAAATATTTCTTTTGGGTTACCATTGAAAAGAAATGTTGTTTATAGAGAAATCTATGCATATATTTTTAGTACTGTTTGTATATAAACTTCAGTCAAATATAACAGTAGATTACATGAAAAAGAAATATAAACAAGACAGATATTTTTCTATTAAAATATAAACATTTAATTATAAAGAAAAGAGGGTATTAGAGAAATAAAGAACATGCATGTTACAGAACATCAATAATACAAAATGATTGATAAACACAATCAGGAACATATGTAATTGGGCTGAATGGAAAGAGAAGATAAAAATGTGCACAATGAGAAATTAGCTTCAAAGCAAATTTAAATGATATTAAGAATTGTTTTTGAAAATTCAGACCTCTTTTAGTGATCACAGCCCAACAAAAGGTGAGAGAAGTAACTTATTCATTGATCACCCCTTTTTCCAACATTTAATTGATCACCCCCAACACAGCATATGGCAGTGATTCATAATTTCCCTTGGAATGCTAGTTTTTCTTTTGTTATTAATTTTGACATGTTTTCACCTTCATCTTAATTAATGATAAATATATTGTGTGACAATACTTTGTCCAGAAATAATAATAAATAAAAGTCTTTTTCTTTCTTGAAAATCAAGGATGAGATTTTCTCATTTTTCTCTTCTTTTCTTCAGTTGTGAAATGGAGAGAATCAAGGATGAACCTCTGCAACTGAAGAGACTTTTCAAAATGGATTTATCTCACAATTCAATGAGTGTTTTACCTGAGAAATTCTTTGTTGGTTGTAACAATTTGATGATTTTGAAGGTCACAGACAACAAACTGGGTAAGGGACTTTAGTGTCTTTGCTGAAGATTGTACTCACCATAGCAATAATGATCTGTAACATTAGCTTGTTAACCATTGCTTCACAGTGAAGCACACTGATATACTTGTAAAAGGACACTAAAAGCAAGAGGGGAGCCAATTCTGCACACACGCACGCACACGCACACACACACACAGAGGGTCGGATTTAAGCCAATCGGACCAATTACTCCCAACTGGGCCCCACACCTAAGGGTGCACCGCACTAGGGTAATTTACCAACACCACATTGCAAAATACGCATAATACCACATTGCAACATACACACAAAGCCACATTGCAACATACACCTAACATCACATTGCAACATACACACAACACCACATTGCAACATACACACAAAGCCACATTGCAAAATACACCCAACACCACATTGCAAAATACACCCAACACCACATTGCAACATACACACAAAGCCACATTGCAACATACACACAACACCACATTGCAACATACACACAAAGCCACATTGCAAAATACACCCAACACTACATTGCAAAATACACCTAACACCACATTGCAACATACACACAAAGCCACATTGCAAAATACACCTAACACCACATTGCAACATACACCCAACTCTACATTGCAAAATACACCTAACACCACATTGCAACATACACACCATATTCCAGATTTTACAGAGAACAGCAAAGATTTTAATTTTCTTCGGAATTCTTGAAGAGTCAGTATTGTTTGTTTACACTGTTTATATTTTGAATTATTCTTTAAACTATACTTGAATTAAATAATATGTTAATTAATTATAGAACAGCATAAAACTTTATTCCTCTGACATTTTTAAGCACACATTTTGATTTCTTTCCATTCTACCATAGTCCTTAGCTGTGAACCTGGGGCCCTGCAAAAAATGCTTTCCATTCTACCATAGAGATATAAAGTCTACAATAAACTTTATTTATATCTCTAAGATTCTACAGACCTGGCTGTGAACCTGGAGCCCTGCAAAAAATGCTTTCCATTCTACTATAGAGATATAAAGTATATAATAAACTTTATTTATATCTCTAAGATTCTACAGCCCTTAGCTGTGAACCTGGGGCCCTGCAAAAAATGTTTCTGATTGAACCCCCCAGCTCCTAAGGCCAGCTCTGCATACACACACACACACACATGCAGATATGTCTATTGTATATTTAGAATAGGTCCAACAACAACAAGTCTGTCTGGCAAAGTGAGTGAGGTAATGAGCAGTAGTTGAGTTGATCAACAAAAGACATAGGGTCACAAAGTGCATATGATAAAGAGGTCAAACAGTCTTTTATTGTAGAAAACCAATTGAAAAACATTTAAAAGGTTTGTGCAGACATCTCAAGCTTCTGCCGTATCGGTTAAGCAAATATTCTTGTCCTTTGATCGTCTCCATAAAAAACTTTTTTTTTGTGTGAGAAAACTTTACAGACCTGCGCAACCCACTCTCGTTAAAAGTTTCCCTCCATAGAACTCAACACCAGGGATGGAAAGGGGTGATGGTACATGGGGGTGTGGTGTATACCTACTTCTCGATTTCCAGGGTTTTTTATATGTTCAATGTCCACTAATGGAGACATTACTGTATACCTAGTTCCCAAAACTAAGCCTTACCGTATATCTAGTGACCAAAACCCATTTCCATCACTGTTTTCTGGTTGACTTAAATTTTTTTATGTCAAATTTTGTTATCAGGTTTCTTGACCGAAATAGTATCTTACTATAACTTACCAAATGTCTTTGTTTTCTGTCTGTCCATCTGTCCGTCATTGCATAACTCAAGGACGACTAGAGCTATGGCCACCAAATTTTCTGTGGTTACTAATGAAACCCAGAACATATTTTTAGCATATTAGTTTTTGAAAATTCCAAAGCTTTTGAAGTTTTTAGCAAAGAGATTGATTTACAATGTAAGTATAATACTAAACTGGACACTTACATTGTATCCATTAGGTTAGCTAAACCAAATCTTTATCTTTGTGTTTAACTGTATGAAGTAGAAAATAGGGCGGGTTTCCAGCTAGTTAAGAATGAATTGACATAATAGTTCCTCTCATAAGTGCCGACTTTTAGTTTTCCCAGGGGGGGCTCAAATAAAAAAACATTAGGTTGAAGCTATTCAATTTAATTGCATAGAAACAGGTATTATCAGTAATAACATTTAACGGTTACCCTGTATCAAAGTCTATAATTCCCCCCAATATTAAAAAAAGAATGTTCGAAATATTGTTAAAATTTTTTGGTTTAAATACCTTCAATATAAAATACGTTCTGAACATATTAAACAAAAAAAAAATAACTAAACAATGCAATAATTCTGTTTATTTTAAAAACAAATTAATTATTATCTTAGAGGAGTACACACCTCAAAAAAGATATCACAGAATTAGAAAACATACAAAGAAGAGCAACAAAAATGGTCCCAGAACTTAAAAATCTCCCATACAAAGATGAAGACTTCAAAAATTAAAACTAACTATACTAGAAGAAAGAAGAATTAGGGGAGACGCAATAGAAACATTCAAAATAATAAAAGGTATGGATAACATCCCAACAAACAAGTTCTTTACAATGAACAAAAGAAACAACAATAACATCTATAAAGAACACTGCAAAAACAAAAACACTAGAAAAAACTTCTTCTCTCAAAAATAATAAACAACTGAAACTGATCCCCAGTTTATGTCTGCTTGTTTTGTTTTTTTAAATTCATACTTTTTGAAAATTCATACTTTTTGAAAATTCAGACTTTTTTTTAGTGATCACTTCCCAACAAAAGGCTAGAGAAGTAACTTATTCGTTGATCACCCCTTTTTCCAATTTTTTAATTGATCACCCCCAACCTGGCATGCTGCCAAAAGATGTTGGTGTCTACTGAGTGACTAACCAGACCTGTCTTTGTTTCTTATCATATTTTGAAAATATTTCATGTTTTCACCTCTTTTCATTTTCTCACCCCACCCCCAAACAGTACAGCTGCCGAGCGAAGAAATAATCGCAGAATTACCTCAACTCCAAGAACTTCATCTGAGTGACAACAAGTTAACAGCAAAAGATCCTTTGTTCTTACCAAAATTTATATTGAAACTGCCAAGGTAAGTTTTTTACAGACAGACTGACACACATCAGGGGTGGGTGGATCCATTTCCTTTTTAATCCATCTATCTAATCAGACAATGGATATAATACATTTTTGTTTTTAAGGTTAATTTATGATTATCTGGGATTATTTAGGCTTTTTATTTTTTTAAATTCCTTTATCTAGATATTTTTTTTTTTAAATTGTACTTTGCCAGAGCAGGGGCAGGGTTCCTGACCCCTGGACCATCCCCCCACAATCTGCACCTGGACATTTCGGTTTTTTTTTTCTCATTCTAATTGTGTCAACAGTCTGGATGAAAAGAAAAATTCCTACTTAAAACTAACAGAAACTTTTCTATAGTTTTGAGAAGGGTCATTAATATTCAAATGGTTCTTCAAATTGAACTTCTTGTTATTTGTGTTGTAAACACGTTTCGGCCGATCCATTCTTCGGCCTTCTTCAGGTGTAAAATCTGAGTGTGACGGAGAGAGAACGGCGATCATCTTCCTCTCTGGGAGGAAGTCCAGATTATTGACAGAGAATGGTGTTGGAAGCAGAGAAAAATCAAAGAGGCAGCTCACATCAAAATGTCGACTAAATGCATTAGCCAGACAAGTGCGGATTTCAACCCGATGTGGCTTCCAATTCTCAACAAACCTAAATCCAACAAGACAAAGATACAGAAACACCCGGGCCATGTGCTATAAGGGTTATCCCCTTTAAACATAACTTCTGTTTAATCCATCACACTCAGATTTTACACCTGAAGAAGGCTGAAGAATGGATCGGCCAAATGTTGTGTTTATAACACAAATAACAAGAAGGAGTTCAATCATCCGAAGAACCATTTGAATAACAGAAACTTATTGCATAATGAAGAATGGTGGATATGGTTAGACAATGTGGAAAAGAAAGAATGAGAAAAGCGTGTTACATCTCAAACATGTTTATTATCATGAAGATAAATCTTTATGCATGTCGTCACTGCGAGCTACACGCACACACACACATTCCTCTTAGTGACACACAAACACCCACCCACATACGCACAATAGCTATAAATCAGCCCCAATCTAAAATAACCAGAATAGACTACCACTATCTACATACTTGTAAGTTAAAATCACCAGCCACTTCAAAAGCCATATACTGACCCCTTCAAGACAGCCACTATCTATTCCCCACTGCCACCCACTTCAAAACCCTCACAGTGACCCCTTCAAAAAAAGTAACTCCCCATTTAACAAACCAGGTCACCTGGCATATAATACACAAAACACATCTCATTTCATTCACAGCACACCACATAGATGATCACACGTCTCTGCTATGTTCAATTTTCTTCTGAGGACGTCACTTGCAGTGATGAAATGCATAAAGATTTATCTTCATGATACTAAACATGTTTGAGATGTAACACGCTTTTCTCATTCTTTCTTTTCCACATTGTCTAACCATATCCACCATTCTGTCAGATTCCCTCACATCCATACAACAAACATAATGAAGAATACATCATTTTAGACAAGAACAAAATTGCCTTTGTTTAGTATTCTTAAATGTGAGTTAAAGAATGCCCTAGAAGAAGTTGAAACCTGATGAGTTGGGGGAACATTTGATGGAAGATGCAGTAGAAACAATGTGGGATCTTGTAGAAAAATTCAAGATGAATCAGTCAGCTCATTTGAATGATGCACTGGAACAGAAAGGACATTATTCTGGGCAAATAAGTTGATTGGTGATTTTGCTGCATAACAATGCCAGTCCTCATGTGGCAAATGCATGAGACAAATAGTTATATAGTTGAGTTCTTCCACATGTGGCATATTCTCCAGGAAGTTCTTCCACATGATATTTAATTCTCATAATGAAATAATTTTAAACATTATGAATGTATGGCCTCCTCAGACACTGGAACGTCCCCTCCAGGGCGCTTTGCCTGGGTGAAACGTATGGAGATCCTGGGATGCCCAGTCATCAGAATCCCCTTCTCAGCCTCGCTGATGTAGTCCAGAGGAAAGCAGAAAGCGATACGTCTGGCATAAGCTTGGCTACAGGAGCTGCCGGAAGAACATCAAACTGGCTTAAGGGGGCTCCACTCCCTGGTTTAGAATCATAGTTGT
Source organism: Architeuthis dux (assembly GCA_006491835.1). Lineage (NCBI taxonomy): Eukaryota > Metazoa > Mollusca > Cephalopoda > Oegopsida > Architeuthidae > Architeuthis > Architeuthis dux. The sequence continues at coordinate 1,850,148 of VCCN01005670.1, read as the reverse complement.
CCTTCTCCTAGACTGGTTGCCTTCTAAGGCTAGAGAGCCCAATCTGTCCTGCTATTTCACCAATAGCTGGGGGAGAAGAGATGAATTTATGCCTTTCCCAAGGGCATTAGTATGAAGCCCTGACTTTGAACTCGGGTTGCCGAGTCCATTCTCCACACTAATACTGACTACATCAGTCGCACCTCCCATTATAACTATAGAAAACGTAAAATTATATTATAAAAACTGATTATATTCTGTCGGATATAAAATTATCCATTCTCTGAATTTCATTATATGTTATACAAGTTAATCCTGTGAAAAAATTCAAGGGTGTATTTGAATTTCTATGAGATGATTATTTTTAGAAAAAAGACATGTTTCAGTGGAAGAGCTCATAGTTTCAATGGTGGATAGGATATTTTTATCAGCAAAATTGTTACCTTTAAATGGAAGAGATCATTGTTATGGACAAAGAAACAGAAAAAATCACACATTGCATTATATAAGTAATATAATATAAATTATTCATTAATAATTTATGAATAATATATTAAGAACACAAGGTTTACAATATGGTAATTTAATGTTCTATTTATAATTGACCAGTTTATGTGGAACAACCTAATATAATTATTTCATATCATATGAACATAATATCTTTTACTAAACTCTTAAACTCATAGACTGCTTGAAACTGATCATAATTGACAGTGGAAACTCTTCTGTAAATAGACTTTTAAAAAATAATGGAACTCTTTTGTGTATACAATCAAAAGACTTTTTTAAATTACTTAAAGTTCAGAGGAGGTACATTTAATCAAAAGTTATTCCTCTTGATGTTAATTTTCCAATTTTTTTTGTATGAATTTAAGAGTTTACTGACTCTCAATAACAAAACTTGAAAAGCCAGTTAATCAGAAATATTTTTATTTGAACTTATTTTTGAATTCTCATTTGATATGCAAAAGCTGAGTTAACCCCTTAACTGCAAATGACGTGAATTTCCATCATAGCAGTATATGGCTAACTCAGTAAAATTTCCTTTTTGTTTTTTGATTGATGGAAACTCAGTTCTATCTGTGGGTCAGGGCTTTTATCTTGCAATTGACTTGCAATAGATTATCTTGCAATGAACAAGGGCTTTTATCTTGCAATGTTGCTCTTCACCACCTGTCGCAGTTAATGGGATAATAATCTGAGTCAACATTCTTGAACTTAAAAAGAAAATAGTCTTTTTCAGCTGGACCCAGGTGGTGGGTGGGGGTCTTGGCACCTTGAGGGGCACCCGCCCACATTTAGTGAGATTTGTCAGTAGAAATGCAGTAAAGGAACTACTACTTATAAGGCTTTTGCGGGCCCAAAATTGGGGGCCCGAGGTGTTTTCAAATAGACCCCCCCCCCAAATCCCCATAGCTACGTCTTTGTTGATAATTTCTTTGTTTTTTCATGAATTAATTACTGAAAATATATTCTCTCTCTCTCCCTCTCTCTCTCTCTCTCTCTCTCTCTCTCTCTCTCTCTCTCTCTCTGTCTTGATTAGCCTGACCATTCTGGACCTGCATAACAACAATCTACAAGGCATCTGCCCACCAACAATGTGGAATTCAAAGGATTTGAAAAAGCTCATCCTGGCAAATAACCAAATATCCTACGTGAGTGATTTTTATTTACTGGTTCACATATGCCGTCAAAGTATTTCAATAATTCAGTCTGGCTGGCTGCCTAAGTATACAGGTATCATGCGTACAAGCTGCACCAATGGAGCTAGAGGGCTGAAACATTTAAACATTTACTCCTTATTATGTCTAAGAAAAACTTTTTTTCTGTTTTTTTTCAAAATTCCCACCCCCAAATAGGTTTTTAATGGGGGTGGGGTCAATTGTATTGTACTTAAAAAATATCAAAAAAACCTTATGTTACTCTGCATTTTCTTGTTTATGTTCAACCAGAATAAACACAGATTTTGTATGCATTTGAAAACAATAAATAAATGAAGTAAGGGAGATTACTCTGTAATTAGCATTCAATAGTTGTCTCCCTTGACAAATGTTACAGACAAAAAATACAGACATACATGTGGCGTATTATACAAGTAGATTTCAGGAGGTGAGGGTGGGGGAGTATTTTTATTTATTTTTCATTAAAAACCTCTCATTTTAAGATTCAAATTAGCTGTCTTACATTTGTTATTCATTACTTTGACTATCATCTTTATCTTGTTTTTATATATATAGTGGTTCAATCCACAGCCGAATCATACCAAAGACTTTAAAAATGGTACTCAATGCCTCTCCGCTAAGCATTCAGCACAAGGACTAGGATTGAGGCTATGGGGTCATGGCCAAATCATGTTGGATACTCCAGTTCTCGTAAGATCACCAGTTAAACAACGTCAAGCATGGTCAGTACCCAGATGGGTGACCATTGGGGAATACCAGGTGCTATAAGCAGAACGAAGCTTCGACAGACCTGGAAAGCTGGAAGTGGGTCTTACTAACAATTGCCTGTGTGTACCTAACCTGCGACACCCTCAATGCGGGTATAAGCAGAGAACGAGGATATATACTTACATTAGATTTAAAAATGAAGTATTTTAATTCTATATTCATAACTGAACTGTTCACAGGAAATAACCTTAAAGCACTGATCTCCAAAATATATTCTAGATACATTCTTTTATTTGCTTAAGATGAAACTTTTATTGATTATGTAACGGACTCATACATATTTTGCACTCATGCATACGGTCAGCGAGTGGAATCCACTTGACTCATTTTCCTTTGGAACAATCCAGATTTTTATTCCAAGAAAATGGGTTATCTCGTATTTTAGATAACCAATTTTCAGAACATGAAAACTCCGTAATTGACTAGAATGTAAATGGGTTTGCAGACAAGAAGTCTGGCAAAATCATGTTTCTTGTCACCTCACATTCCATCTTGTAACTCTTGATGATACACAGTCCAACACACCTCAATTTTGACCAGCCACACACCACCACTCACCTCTTACTATAAAAAGGCCAACTATTTTTCAATCAGTCAATATTTGTCGTTTTGACAAATATGACAGTTCCACCAGAGATGCGCCTTTCACCTCTGATCATGTACGTACGCATTCATACACATTCATACATACACAAACACTCTCTTCAGACATTTTACTAAGTAGTACACAAACTCTATAAATACTTACTTCTTCTCATCAGCTAAGAACTATTTTTTGTTATATTCTCCTGTAATAAATATACTTATTATCATTGCAGAGTATTTTGTATTTCTTTATTCACATTGCAATTTGTTACCATGTGCAAACTGCATGCCTTGCACATGCATTTATTTTCATTTCCTTTTACTACTGCAGAACAGGCATAGAAAGAAAGATATGTCTTATGCGCATCTTTAACATTACCCTCTTTCTTTCTCTAGTCTCATCAGCATGCTAGCTTTACTTACGGGCAGTCAGACCCTTAAGGCTACTATAGGCATTACTACTGCTACTACTATTGGTTTCACTGTTAGAGATTACTACGCTTCTACAACGTCCCTTATTATTGTTATTGTTTTTACCATAACTATTATTGGAGTCAGATATAATTTAATAAAAGGAGTTAGTTAGATAGTTTAATATAGTTTTAATCCATCATTACAATTATGTGATTAAATCATGAATATTTTTGAAACTGCAGCTGAATTTGTCTGAAGGTGCTGAAAAATGGAGAAATCTGGAAATGTTAGATGTTTCAAACAACAAACTGAATAAAGTAAGTATCATTCATAATGTTTGTTTAAGAAAGTTGATGACATTGCCTGAAATAATTGTTGTTTATAGAATATGATCTACAGGTGTCTCCCAGCTAACAACCTACTCTTTTATCGACCAACCACATTTCCAACCATGACCGATCTTACCAACCACTTTCACAAAAAATGTAAAATGAAAAAAGATTCATAAAAAATGAAAAAGGTATACACACATATGTAGATGTACAAAATAAAAAACAACTCAAGTTATATGGTAAAAGTTTATGGTACAACACAGTACTACATATAAAAGCTTTAGAAAATGTTTTAAAGGGTTGAAATCCCAGTATGGTAAGTTCTACAACAATTAGGATTGAAAAAGTTTAAGGAAGAACGTGGGAACATGATTAAAGTGTCTCTTCCCCCAGAAAAGATGAATAGAGGTTTGAAAGAGCCAAATATGGACCCTGGCCTTATTAGCAAAGATCTACAACAAATTGAATTGAAAAAAAAGAAAGACAAGAGTGAAAGCTGGGTTTTTAAGCCATAAAACAAGGCTTTTATTTATCAACCATTTTGTCTAGTGACCTGGTCGTCGGAATGGAACCCAGCCGTTAACTGGGGAACACCTGTAAAGTAATTAGACTTAAAAAGATATAGCCTATATAACATTCATCTTTGTCTGAGAAAATACTTGACACTACAATATATACTTCTACCAGCTTTTTAAAGGTCTAAGATGAGGGACTAGGTGGAATGGGTCAAAACTAGCATTCCAAAGGAAATTCTGAATCACTGCCACCCATATATGTTGTGTTGGGGGTGATCAATTCAAAAGTTGGATAAAGAGGTGATCAATGAATAAGTTACTTCTCTCACCTTTTGATCAAAACTATAGTAAATATCTTTATAAAGATATTTTCTATAGTTTTGAGAAGGGTCATTAATATTCAAATGGTTATTTTCTATAGTTTTGAGAAGGGTCATTAAGACCCTTCTCAAAACTATAGAAAATATATTTATATACACTGTGAAAATACCAATTTCCTTATGATTTGGAAAAAAAAAAGTCTACATACAGATTCTCGTCAAATCAAAATATTTCCACAAAACAATTTTCTAAACTAAATTTCCTAAATCTAATCATTCAGATTCCTGCGGAAATTGGTTATCTGACATCTTTACATTGTCTGGACTTCAGTTACAATCCAGATATCCGATATCTGCCAGATGAACTTGGTTACTGTGAAAAGATATGGGAGGTTTGTTGCCTTTTTTTTTATTCTTTCATTTTGTTTTTTTCTCTTCTCAATGAAATAGAGCTTTTTACAAAGTTTATCTTTTTTATATCCTTTCTAATTGAACCCGTATTTTTTTCCTACATCTGCAAAAAATATATGAGTAAGGGAGACTATTTTACAATTAAATTTTCATAATTATCTCCCTTGAGAAATGTTACGGACAAAAATACAGACATACACGTGGCATATTGTATACGCAGATAATAATCACTATTTCAAAAGCTTTGACTACTTGAAAGACTATTTATTATTAAACCATTTCAAAACAATCAGATTTCAAAGCTCTGAACATTCGTAATGTTCAGAACTTTGAAATGTGATTGTTTACCTCTATCAATGAAGAGGTATATATTTGTTGTCGCATCTGTTTGTTTGTTTGTTTGTTTGTTTGTTTGTTGGTTCACATTTCTTCCTCTCTGCAAGATATCTCCAAAAGTTCTAAATGAATTTCATTCAGATTCTCAAGAAGGATGGGCATTAGGCAAAGGAAGAACTGATTCAGTTTTGAGGTGGATCCATGCATAATTACATCCCCTACGTCATAGTTTTATGTCCAAAACATGTAATATCTCCAATTTTACTTTCCTGTCCGCAACATGTCTCCAAAAGTTCTATGAATTTCATTCAGATTGTCTACCGGCGTTGACAGAGGTCATGCCATCTCTGAGTTCTTTCTCCTTGTAAATGTAATAACAATCCTTAAAAACACAATTATTATTATTAGAGTTTATTTTATCATATTGTTTAACACTTCCCAAATTCCAGATGCCATTGAACGGATTGGAAATTTCCCTTAACGTTCGTTTGTTAAAAGGAAGAGTCTGTGATCTGATTTTGTACCTGAATCATAAACTGAAAAAGGTAAGAATTCTTTCTAACATATTTTTTTCTGGGGCGGATCCAGGTTTTTGAGTGGTGGAGGGGTCAGATCTTTTTTCGTTCCATTTGTCTACTTAGTCAATGGACATAATAGATTTTTGCTTTTAAGGTTAATTTATGATTACTTGGGATTATTTAGGTTTTTTATTTATAAAATCTCTTTATCTATATATTAAAAGAAATGTTTTTAATTGTGTTTTGCCTGAGCAGTGGGGAGGTGGAAGGGGGTCCACGGCCCCTGGACCCCCCCCCCCCCCCCGCCTGTTTTAGTTTTAGTTTTTGACAAGTTTCTCCATCATTTTTTGTTGCTTTTTTTCTCACAAAATGTTTAGCTCATCTTTTCTTCTTCAGCTGTCAAATTATTAGTAATTGTTTCACTTTAGTTGTTTTGGGATTCTGAGATGAAGTATTAATCACTGCTATCCACAACAGATCAATTTAAACACTGTTGCTGGGTTCAGGTTATTCATGTGTTCTGACATTTAAATGTATCTATGTATCTAGACATCGCCCAGCCCTAACCGTTCATAGTAGAAACTTGAAATGTTGCACACACACTCCCCTGAATGAGGATAGAAAATGTTTTGTCTTTTATTGTTGTAAATTCCCCTCCTAAATAGGTTTTTAGAGGGGGGTTCAATATGCAATGTAAGTTTATGCTAAATTGATCCCTTTGTTTTTTGAAAATTCAGACATTTTTTAGTGATCACAGCCCAACAAAAGGTGAGAGAAGTAACTTATTCATTGATCATCCCGTTTTCCAACTTTTTAATTGATTACCCCCCAACACAGCATATATGGGTGGTGGGGATTCTTAAATTCCCTTGGAATGCTAGTTTTTATTATTTTCATTACTACATATGAAATTAGATGCAAGAGTTCAAACTTCTTAAGAAAGCTGAATATTCTAGAAACTTAATCAGGGCATTGAGGGGCCCCCCCCTCCAACATTTAGTGAGATTTGATGAAAAAAGAAAATTTGCTAGAGAGTCGGGGACCGGGGGTTTGGCTCCGTCACGTGTCCCCTCCAAAATTCAGTGAGATTTGATGAAAAAGGAATATTTGCAATAAATAGACCTGCGCCATCACTTAAATTGATGAAAAACCACCCGAAAGGATGAATTATTATTTATACAATTTATGGATGTACAAATAGATCCTTGTTATTGTATAATGTCAGTA
>VCCN01005670.1:1827139-1842429 GCA_006491835.1 Architeuthis dux | reverse complement strand
CTTTTGTACTAAGCTGGCATGACAATGACTGTTTGAGTTTTACTAAAATTTTTACTTATTTTATTTTTTTATTAAATCAATTATTGTAAACCATTTTTATTAATTTTTCACTCAAATCAGTCCCTGTGAAAATATAAATCTAATCATCAATTTTCCCAAGAATATTTTGGTATGAATATATTTTCAAAAATACAATTTCAGATTGGGGATTAATCCATTAACTGCAGAAGGTGGCAAAGTGTAATAGTTATCCACTGCAAGATAAAAGCCCTTGTCCATTGCAAGATAATCTATTGCAAGTAATCCATTGCAAGATAAAAGCCCTGACTCACAGATAGAACTGAGTTGCCACCAATCATAATAAAATGGAAATTTTATTGAGTTAGCCAAAGAAATGCTATGACGGAAATTCCAGTCATTCGCAGTTAATGGGTTTATTCTTAAACTTAAAAGCAAAAACTTGTGACTCATTTGGTATTTTTCTCTCTTTATTTGTTTTTTTTAACTATTTGTTTCCAGATTCAAACACAAACGGAAAAAGAAATCAGTTGAGTACACAATCAGTACGTGGGATTTTGCTGGACAAGAGGAATTCTATAGCACTCATCAATGCTTCTTATCAAACCAAGCCATCTACCTGGTAAGTTGTTTGCTATTATATCAAGTGTTGCTTAACCCTTTCAAGACTCCTGGGACAGATGTATATCTTAGGGGTCAGCCAGCACTTTGTCTGTTCATCACTTTAGCAAATATCACTTTTGTCTAAATCACTTTGGTCTAAATCACTTTGGTCTACATCACTTTGGTTTAAAATCACTTTTGTCCCAACAATATCTCCAAAAGTTCTCAATGAATTTCAATGACATTTTATTGAATGGTTGGCCATTAGCTAAGGAAGATATTTTTAATTACATTTTGGGACAGATACCTCTCAATCAAAAAAGTTATTTAGACAAAACTGATATTTGCTAAAGTGATGCGGACGAAAGTACTGTAACCCATCATTACTGGTATTTGTTCCACCATCCATTTGCTCATCATTCTGACATTCCATGTCCCGATGATGATCCTGTTTTTGTTGCAGACAGTCGCTAGATGAGGGTCAGGAGACACCTGCTGCAAGTGGTTGACCTTACTGGGCGAGGAATCAGTTCCAAAGGAGCTGGCCACCTTGACGCCATTGTCTAATGTCTGTAAACTGCATATTGCTATGATTGTTCTTTGAAGTGATGGTGGAGTGGTTTCCCATTGCCTCCTCCACAGTGTGTTTATTGAGACATCCTCTCTAGTCAGCTGGCCCGTTGACTCTTGGAGTTAATCTGCCTTTTTATAGGTCTTATTCCTGGGTTGCTAACCACCCTCCTCATCCATACCGAGGTGGGATGGGGGAGCTGGTTTAGTCGGCAACCATCCGACCATGGAACAGGTCATATTGGTTTACATGGTACCAGTAGCAAGCAAACCCTGACCTGACAATACTTAGGGCCAACTGCCCCCCCCCCCCCCTGCAAACTCTTTCACAAAAGTAAACGGTTTAAACAGTCTGCATTAATTGATATTTTCTTTTACTTTCAAGTTGAGGTTTCTTCAGTTTTTAAGTGATTCTGGATGGCTGGCTATATGTGTCATGTGTACAGGTGGCACTAACGGAGCTAAAGAGCTGAAGATTTAAACATTTACTCCTTGTTATGTCAAGAAAAAACGTATTTTTGTTTTTTTCAAATGGGGGAACAATTTATGCTAAATTGGTTTGTGTCCTTTTTTTTTGAAAATTTGCACTCTTTAGTGATCAGCACCCAACAAAAGACAAGAGATGTAACTTATTCATTGATTACCCTTTTTTCCAATTGTTTAATTCATCACCCCCAACACAGCATGCTGCCAAAGATGTTGGTCATGTGATGGTTTCTATTGAGTGACTAACCAGACCTGGTTTTTTTTTTTTCAGGTTGTGTACGATGTCCGATGTTCAAATATTGAAATCCTCAAATGTTGGCTGGCAAATATTCACGCTCAGGCCCCCGACTGCCCCGTCCTTGTGGTGGGCACTCATAAAGATCTCATTTCTCAGGGTACAACCTTTTTTCATTTCCACATTTTGTACTATTTTCTATGCTGTGCGGGGATTAAGCTTATCTGTTGGAGTTAAAATGAATAGTGGGATGAATTGAACACACACTTTTGAAATAATCTTTGATACCCTATTTGAAAACGTAAATAGCAGGGATACCCTGCGTTTCCCGGGTGAAAATAACCTCAAATATAACAACATGGAAAAAGAAATGTTTTTTAATATATTTCTTCAAATTTAATATATTTCTTCAAAATTAAAATATTTCTTCAAAATTAATATTTCTTCAAAATTGAAAATTCATTAAAAATTGCATCTTTAATTATTTTTTTCAGATGAAAATACTTTGAAGAAGATAAAAGATGAGATTCAAGCTCTCCAAATAAAACCAGGTAAAAGAGTTCATGCCTTCATTCTCATTTTTGTTGCTGCAATAAAAACAATTCTCTCAAACTCACAAGCAAGGCCAATTTTTTTATTATTTGCCAATCCGGCCAGTGTTGCCAGATTGGCTTTTTGTTTCACGAATTTGGCTTTTTTTTCAACCATGTTGGCTTCATAATTTCAGTTTGTCTTTTTGGCCATTTCCTGACTTTTTTTCACTTGGTTGGCTTTAAAATATCAATTTTAGCATGAAATTGAAATATTTAACCTCTTTTTCACCATTTTAAAGACAGTTTTAGCCATAAATAACAAATACTTGGCAACATTGAAACCGATGAAAGCAATTAACACTGCGCTGTATGTGTTATTAATGTTTTGATTGTCATCATCATCATCATCATCATCATCATCATCATCCCTCCTCCTCCTCCTTTCCAACTCCAATTCTGCATTGACCCTCCACTCGATATGCAGAAATAAGTTCTGGTGGGGTTTTTTTTCAAATCATAATCAGATATTTTTGGACCCTCGTACGGTTCTGAGAGCTGTAATTCACAAACCATTCATCCTAGAGTCTTGAAGTCTTAGATAAATATTCCACTCGACACGTAGAAACAATCTGTGATAATTTGGGAATCTTTAACAAACATTTAAAATTACTTTTGGACTCTTTTCATCTTGTTAAAGCTCTAATTGACACACCATTTTTCCTAGACTTCTGACAGCTCTAATTCACAATTTGGCCTAGAGCCTTGGAATTCAGTATTTGATTTGGAGAGGCCAACTGGATGGATTCACTAGTTGCATATTTCCTACCAGTGAGGGTGGTCAGTATTTGAGCCCAAGTAAAAGTCATGATTTTGAATGCTGATTTTCAAGGTAGGCAGGCAGTATTATCTTCATTTTTGTTGTTTTAATTACAATGTTTTAGCCGATTTATTTTTTTGTTGCTTTCCTCAGGTGTAGGCTGTATCAAAGTACAAAACATACCTGGGAAAGCCAAAGAATGAATCAGCCGAAACACTGGGCTAAAAATAACACAGATAACAATGAAAGTCCTAAAAATATACAGACTAATAAAAATATCTATTCTCAGGACTTTAAAAATAAACCATGAACGAATATGTGCACCTGCATGTATATGTGTGTGTGAGTGTGGGTGTGGGATTTATTAATTTTAAAAAATACAGGCAGGTATGTTTATACCTTAGTTTCACATAATCTTATCCTTACTCATGACTTATATTTATCACTCCATGTAATTTATTGTAAATTCTCATTCATCCATAATGTTTGTTTATATATATTGTGTGTGACATATTACTTTTATTTTCTCAGGTTTCCCTGTCATAAATGAAGTAATAATTGTTGATTCCCGAAGTGAAAACAAAGGAATTTCTCATCTCAGGAAAGTTATTAAACTGGTCATTGACAAGTAAGTACGGATGTACTTGTTTTCTGAAGAAGTGTCAGATTGACTAAGTTGCAAAAGTAGTATATGCTACAGCCCCCGCATTTCCAAGAGACTCATACTTAATGATGGAAATCTATTAATAGTCAACAGGTTTATTAACATATAGTCCGCTTGGATAGTGTAATGGTTAGTACGTCTGCCTCACCCTGCAGAAGGTCCCTGGTTTGATTCCTGGTCTGAGCAAAGAGTGGAAAACTCTTCATTAGAATAAATTTCCCTGTCCACTCAGCAGAGTACATTCTAAGCTGCGTGATTAGGGTGGAGGTATCCCTTCGTTTTATTTTGTTTTTTGAAAATTCCGCCTCAAATAGGTTTTTAGAAGGGGGTTCAATTTACAATGTAAGTTTATGTTAAATTGGTCCCTTAGTTTTTTGAAAATCTGGACATTTTAGTGATCCAACAAAAGGTAACTTTGATCACCCCTTCACCCAATTTTTTAATTGCTAACCCCCAACACAGCATACTGTCAAAAGATGATGGTTTCTATTGAGTGACTAACCAGGCCTGTTTATATATTTCTTTTTATCTTCCACGTGTACTGCAAGGTGTTGTGGGGAAGGTGGAGACAGCAATCAATGGCTTGGTGGGTCGCTTCTGTAAACCAGAGAGGCCATGGGACGTGAGCGTTTCTGTCACACCCTTGATCCAGCACCTGCGAGGGCATCCTTGGACACCTGAACTAGTTAGATTGTAGGCGTGTATTTATTGGTCGCACATAAAAAGCCTGTTCCTAAAATGGAACATAGATATCTGATTGCTTTGTTATAGGTTTCCTCCCATTTATATGTATGTGTGTGTGTAGTGTAGTGTGTGTAATGTGTGTGTGTGTATACCTACATACAAACCTACCTTATATATATATAAACAGGTGTGTCCTACTTTGTGGGTTGGATAGTTATGTATTTGTCACAGGCATTAGTGGTTGCTGTTTGAACCCACATAAAAACTGGGACTATAACAATCTGCTAATTTCAATATGAATTCCTCAGTCTGCCTCCCTGTCTGTCTGTCTGTTTGTCTGTTTGTCTGCCACACTATAGAAAACCACATAAACAAATTTTGCATACTCAATCGATATAGAAGAAGGTTTTAAAGTAAAAGGTATTGAGAAAATATTTTTTAAAGGTTTTAGAGGTGGGTGTGGTGTTCTATATTTGAACCCTTTGTTTGTTTGTCTGTGCCTCTTTCTCGCTAAAACTACAAGGCCCATTATCCTGATATTTAGCATTTTAGTATCCTTTTGATCTGTTTTAGCCATTTTTGACCTTTTTTTGGCTATTTTTCAAAAGAATTTAGCACTTTATTAGGAATGCTGAGCACTTCTAGTTGCGCCCCCTGGATTTAATTGATGGACCCCCCCCCCTACTCTCTGTAACCTGGTGATGGGCCTGCTACTATTTACGTTCATCTTAATTTTTTGTGTTGTTTTTTTAGGTCAAGATTCAAAAACTATTTGTTTAGGTGAGGTTCTCTTTAGAATTTACCTATAATGATGAACATAACATTTAACGTCTGGCATACAAAATCATTTTTCAAACATGAAAATTTATCTGAACATAACTAAAACTGCAAAATTTCCTGTAAAAAGTTTTCTTAATAACAGATACTTTACAGCTGTACTTTTGCAGAACACGCGGAAAGTAAGCGTCCATTTCAGCATTATAGTTAAAAAGTAAATAGCTCCCCCCAGACGCATTAGAAAAAAAACATTATTCCGTTTTTCTGGTTTTACTGTTAAAACGAAACTGTTTCTTAGCAAAACTCAAAAACCGAGGCCGTCAGTAAATGGTTCGCATCAGAAGTAAAGAATAAACCCTTGGTGTAAATATTTTTTTCTTTATGTTGTGTTGTGAAAGAAAAATATATTAAAGAACATATTTCCCACTGGGGTGTAAAGTTTTATGTTATCCCTCCCCACGCCCCCACCCCAGGGCAACACTGCTAGTGTACAATGTAACTATAATGCTAAACTGAAAAAAACCTTACTTTCCATTCCTTATACATATATATTTACAATGGAAGTTCATGCTAAATTGGTCCCTTTGTTTATGTCCGGCAGCATTCATGCTTGTTTTTTTGAAAATTCAGACTTCTTTAGTAATCACTGCCAAACAAAAGGCAGGAGAAATAACTTATTCATGGATCAGCCCTTTTCCAATTTTTTAATTGATCACCCCCAACCCGGGATGCTGCCAAAAGACATTGGTCACGTGACGGTTTCTATTGAGTGACTAACCAGACCTGTTATCATTTCTTCTATTTATTTCAAGATTCGCTTCATGTTTTGGATATTTAGGCGTGGGAAGAGGTCACAGACCCCCACAGGTGTTGAAAGTTGTGGAGAGGATATTGACTAAAACCCGGATCTGGCAGGTGTCAGGAACCAGAAGACAGACCAGGGTTGAAAAGTCATAAACAGGATATTGACTGACTGAAGATGGTGGGCTGGAAAATCAGTGTGGGAGTTCGAAACCCCATAAAAGTAAGAGAGACACCAGATGCCCTCAGAGAGACATACCACCCAGGCCTGAGAAAGCACGGGGCCAGTTCCCCTGTTGGAAACAGTTTGTCGGCTCTTGTTACCTCTCTCTCACTCTTCATTCTCTGCCATGACACAATGTATCTTATGAAATAAATATATATCCTCATATTTTTATAAACTTATAAACGCGGACCAAGAGGGCTATAAGATTAGTTTTCTTTCCCCAGCAACAAATTTCCTTTTCCAATTGCATCTCACACTTAAAGAGTTTATTAACAACACTTTCTTCTTTTTTGTTTTTAGTTACAAAATCCGAGGTCAAGATGTAATGGGACAAAAAATACCAGCTACTTATATAGTAAGTCTTTATAAATGATTCTTTTAACAACTCTAGTGTATTCGATATTCTTTGGATTATGTGGGCTAGTATTTTTATCTTTTTTTTTAATAAATTCCAACTGGTCCGTTCTCTGGCCTTCCTGTGGTGTATATTTTAACCCATAATAACCCACAGTGACACCGGTATCACATACACTTCAAATGTTCTGGAAAGTACCTTATACAGCTTTATCCTTGATTTGAACTCATGAAGTGTACTATGTAACATCTACTGAACATCTTGGTTCAGTCACGTGGCTGTGTGTCAATTTGCCTGCCCAAAGTTCTGTTTCCTGGTGGTTTGCCTGGTTACCACATGGAAGAGAAGTAACTACTTTTAAAATGCTTGTTTTTTTGTTACTAAAAAGTAAGTTTTAACCCATTTAACAATTCTGATGCTTTAATAACATGTCCTATATTACATTTAACCTATTCTAACCACATTTCTTGAACAAATTGATATAAAAAAAAGTTGAGAAAATATTACTGTGACATATACATCACTCCAGGCTTTTAGTGTTAAAAAAGTCATGGAAAAAACATTACATTGCTAGAACTTTACAAAATTTTTCTAATGCATTCTATGATGTATAATTTGTTTTTCTGTTTTATATCCCCCATAATTTTCCTGAGTCTCGGTTCTTATGGGTTAAATAGTCTTTTATTGTTTTGGCAATTTAAAAAAAATCTTTCCTGGAATTTCCCAGAAATTGGCCCAATTGGTTTCCAGCAAAGCTGCTTCCCTGAAGAATGAATATCCGGTTTTAACACGACTAGAAATGTTGGCTTTATTGAAGAGCAATCAGTTGAATATGACCACGGCAGAATTTAATCAGGTATGTATATAGGTCCTGTTCAAAGGAGTGACATAACAAAGGAGTGACATAAATACTGTATCAAAAGAGTGACACAATGAAGGAGTGACATAAATAATGTATCAAAAGAGTGACATGATGAAGGAGTGACACAAATACTATATGACATAAACAATGTATCAAAAGAGCGACATAACAAAGGAGTGACATAAATAATGTAGCAAAGGTGTGACATAATGAAGGAGTGACATAATTGTTTAACGGCACATCGACCCTTGGTGGGTCATTTAGTGCCGGATTCAGTAGGGGGAGGGGGGATCCCATGTCCCTGTGACTAGAGAATTGAGGCGGGAGAATCCCAAATCCCTGTCACAGAGACAAATGCCACTAAGAATAAAGGGGGGGTGTCCCAAAAGCTTCTCAGGACGAATCCTGAGCATGTTAATGGTGATCGCCTCCCGACCAGCTGGCCAAGATATCCTGCGCACCTTCCCACAGGACGATACTCGAGCATGCCACAAGGACCCCCAAAGGGCTGTGGTTCTCTGAACTTCGAGGCCATGGCGTTTTCGAAGAACAGATACTACACTTTGATCTTAGTCTAAAGGCTGCGAAGCCTGTATCAAAAGAGTGACACAACAAAGGAGTGACAGCAATACAGTATCAAAAGAGTGACATAATGAAGGAGTGACATAAATACTGTATCAAAAGAGTGACATAATGAAGGAGTGACATAAATTGTATCAAAAGAGTGACATAATGAAGGAGTGATATAAATATTGTATCAAAAGAGTGACATAATGAAGGAGTGACGCAAATACTGTATCAAAAGAGTGATTTAACAAAGGAGTGACATAAATACTGTTAAGAAGTGACAGCTAAAAAGTACAATCATTAAATTTATTTATTATTATTTTTTATTAAAATTTACTATTTATTAATTTATCGTTAAATTTGACCTCTAAGTGAAGAAGAAGTTTGAGAGCTCCAACTGAGAGCACGAGCACAACTGAAAGCCGACAACTTTATACGGGGAGCCAGAGGAGCCTACCGTGCAGCCCCAAACCCCTAGTATCCTCCACCATATAGTTTTTCTGATATGTACATATCAATATGTTAATATATCATATACCAAGAAAGATAACTCTGTTAGCTTTCTTTGTTAATGATCAGTAGTAGAACTCTCCCGTTTTGGGAGTCCCTTTTCTCTGATAGTTTACTGTGTTCAAATTAGTTAGTGGTTAACATCCTAGTGTGTAGATGTGAATGTTCGAGTGTAAATAAGAAATGAATTGAAGACCCCAAGAAGTGTATGCGTTTATATTGCGTTATATACAAGTTGACAGCAAACAAAGTGGATCTACAGAATCTAACAGTGCATGTCTGTAGTTTATGGTTTGGAGAGTTACTCACAAATATTTAGGGATGAACTATGATTTTAGGGGGTAGTTTTAGGGGGTACTGTTGTCTCAAAAATTGAGGAATTGAAAATACAGATTATTTGGAAATGTTTCTTTTGACACAAAATTGTACCACAATCAGGGGCATAAATGGAGATTTGGGGGCCCTGTGGGCTTAGCTCCTTGTAAGTCCCTCCCTCCAACATTTAATGCAATATCCAACCCGGGGGCTGCAGACCCCTTAGGGTCCACAAATCTATTAATGAGGCTCCGTGGACAGACCTTTCAAAATCCTGGGGTCCGTGAGCTTGTTGACAGCCAGACCATTCAAAAGTTTTTCTGATAGGTACATGTCTGTAGTTTATCGTTTGGATAGTTACTCAAAGATATTTGGGGATGAACATTGATTTTAGGGGGTAGTTTTAGGGGGTACCATTGTTTCAAAAATTGAAGAATAGCCCGGTTCCAATTTGGGATAAATTGTGCATATACCCATGAGGTTTTCTGTGTGTACTAATGGACCCCACCAGGAATGTTTTTGGTAATTTGGTTTTGAAAATTCCTAGAAGAAAAAAATGATAGTTTGGGGTCTTTGTTCACGCTCATACTGATATAGTAGAAGTTTTAACAAAATAGTGTCAACCTAGAAAAAAGTAAATAGATTGACATGATATATCGTTAGAAATAGTGTTTCATCAGCTTTCCAACAGGGTATCTTGGCAATTTATATCTGGTTATTTTGGGGTCAATTTCTCATATAGTCTCCTACAGAGATGCCAAAATAATAGTAGATAATTTCTTTAAAATCACTGTTATCAAATTTCATATAATATAAAATATACAGTGTATTAACAAGGTTTTGTGGTTCAGATCCAGACATCAGTTGTTAAACCCAGAGGTCACATCACTCCTAATGACATTGGAACTCTTCTGTGAATAGAAAAAGAAATAATGGAACTCTTCTGTGAATATAATTTTTCAAAATGTTTTTAAATACCTAAAGGTGCAAGGTAGGTAATTTTAATCAGTAGTTATTCCCCTTGATCATAACATTCAAATTATTTCATATGAATTTAAGAGTTAAAAAGGAGCCTCATCTCTTGTGGAATCAACTACCACCAATGGATAGCTGACATGGTGACACAAGGTCTTGCAGGCAATCTCTCTCTCCGAAGCAAACCTGCAGCAGATGTGTAAAATCCTCCTAAATCTTTGTTCACAAAGCCAAGCCATGACATGAACTTTTTGCACTATCTCAGAAAGTAAACTTGCTCATGGGGCCCGGGGTGGGAGTCATTGAGGGCCCCCTCTAACATTTAGTGAGGTTTGATGAAAAAAGAAAATTTGCAATAAATAGACATGTACTATCACTTAATTGGTGAAAAACAACCCCAAAGGCTGAATTATTATTTATGCAATTCATGTGTATGTATAAATATATCCTTGTTATTGTATAATGTCAGTTGAAATGCAGTAGGTGAACTATAATTTATACAGCTTTTCAAATAGCCCCCTCCTTGGCCACTCTTTGAAAAATAACTATTGGACTGATATAAAAACAATTTTCATGTTTGTTTCTGAAGTTAGAAAGATTTTCCCAAATACTTCCAGGCGATTCGCTTCCTTGATGAGACGGGTGTCCTTCGTCACTTTGATGAAGCCTCAAACCAACTGAAAGATCTTTACTTCATTGACCCTGGATGGTTGTGCCGCATGTTAGCCCAAGTGGTCACAGTTGAACAAATCAACCCCTACATAAACAAATCAGGTGTAAGTATAAACATATGTACGACCAGGTTATATTTTCCATAATATATAGGATTTATTTAACAAATACATCAAACTGTTCATTGCCCTACTGTTAAAAAGGCAAATAATAATCACAGTTCTATTTTATTATTGACAGTGTTTGAACCCAGTAATTGTGCTGTATAGCCCTCTTGGTCCGTGGGAAGAAAATCCTGAACTTGGAGAAAAAGGAAGACTCAAAACTTGTTTATAAAAATGTGACAATATATTTTTATTTCATAAGATACATTGTGTCGTGGTGGAGAATGAAGAGAGGGAGAGAGACATAATGAGTGCCGACATACTGTTCCTGACAGGAGAACTGGCCTTGTGTCTTCCCCCAGCCTAGGCGGTCTGCCTCTCTCTGGGTCTCCTGTGTATCTCTGTCTTTTTCGAGGGCCTCTGTGTCGCTTTTATTGGGCTCAAACACCCATGCTGATTTTCCAGCCACCACCTGCAAGTTCAGTTGACATCCTGTTTTATTACCCTGAACACTGGATGAGTCTTCCGGTCCCCGATACCTTGCTGCTGATATCCTGTCCACAACTTTCAACACCTGTGAGGGTCAAATCTGTAACCTCGGCTGCCTAAATATCCAACAATTGTAGGCAATATTTCAGCTTTTGCTGCCCACACACTTTACTGCTACTCTAACACTATTCTGCTTAGCTTCAGTCATGCTCTGAATTAACAAACTAAATTTTTTTGTGGTCGGCAAAACGTTTGTTGATTAAACAGCAATTTTTCAATTTCTAGCAAGTTTTGAAATGCAGTCTGTGTGTTGTACATTAAAATCAGATAAAAAAGGGGATTGTCAGAGATCAAGAGTTAATGTAAGTGTTACAGACAAAATAGAGCTGTTAAATGTATAATGTCAATGCATTGTAAATGATTTTACTATAGAAATGCATTGAAAATAAGAAAAAGGGGATTGTCAGTGGTCAGGAATGAATTTAAGTATTGCTGAAAGAATTGCTACACTTTCTTTTGTTTGACTCCTTCTTCTTCTTCTTTTTATTATTATTTTGATGTTTATATTTGTTTTTCCTTTGCAGGTCATGCAAAAGAAGGACTTGAAGTTGTTATTTACTGGGAAATGTGCTGATGCTGAGCAGACTTATATATTCCCTCCAACCAAAATACCTCAGTTCCTTAAACTGTTGGAAAAGTAAGATCATTCACTCTGTATTTTGAACACATTCAAAACTGATTTACTTTTAAGAAGTAGAAGATTCTCAGATGGCCTTTACAAAGAAATACAGGAGTCCCTCAATATAGCGTGGGTTGCGATGTAAATTGGGGAGGGGGAGACCCCATAGGACTGATGGAGATATAAGATCGGGGGTTGTTCACAGCAGAGATTTTGGTGTTCAGAGTCTTTTTTTAACAGTAAAATGGATCCCAGTGAAGGCTAAGCACAGTGAAAACTGATTGGTTAGGATATGTTTTCTTTTCTGCACTGAGCTCTGATTGACCAGAGCAATAGCGTTAACCTTTAGAGTCTGTAATATTCTACATCTGTTAGTTTAAACCACCATAAAAGGTAATCCAGAGGAGTCAAATGTGAAGATCTAGGAGGTCCACGTCTTCCCATCCATTTCCCATATTAAACTGGGGTCCAAACTTCTCCACTACCCTGTATATATAAAATCTATATCTATAATAAAGACAATAGGATATACAATCATATCATCATAGACTGACATAACCTCTTTGATGTAACAGCTTCTGAATCATATCAGAAATTTTAGCTTAATATTTATTTTATTTGGGAAATAATGGAAATTTATTGTTGCAGTAAATAAAATGTCTGCAACATAAAAAATAATTACCTGATGCATTAGATATAATTCCCATAATAACCTTCCTTTTGGTTCAGACCACACCCCCCCCTCTCTCTCATTTTCTCTTTCTCTCTCTCATTCTCTCTCTCTCATTCTCTCTCTTTCTCTCTCTCTCATTCTCTCTCTCTTTCTCTCTCTCTCTTTCTCTCTCTCTCTCTTTCTCTCT
Source organism: Architeuthis dux (assembly GCA_006491835.1). NCBI lineage: Eukaryota > Metazoa > Mollusca > Cephalopoda > Oegopsida > Architeuthidae > Architeuthis > Architeuthis dux. The sequence continues at coordinate 1,829,627 of VCCN01005670.1, read as the reverse complement.
CTCTTTCTCTCTCTCATTCTCTCTCTCATTCTCTCTCTCTTTCTCTCTCTCTCTCTCTCTCTCTCTCTCTGAGCTATAAAATAGGCCAGAATCCCAGATCATCAATAGCAATTGCATTTATGCTTGATGGTTCTCCACCTCAGAAAAGAAAAGGTGTTCATCATTGTTTTGTTAACTTTTAAAGTGCAGAGGAAATTTTGAAACTTATAGAAATGTCAAACAAAACTAAATAATGCTGAATTCTATTCTTTGTAACAATTATTTTCTTTTGTTTAGATTTGAAATTGCACTTCCTCAAAATGAAAAAGAACTTCTGATTCCATGTCGATTGCCAATATCCCATCCAAATTTGACAATTCCAAACTGTGAGTTGGTATCCTTGTTACATCCATTATCTTTTTGTTGTTCAATGTTAAATGTGGTCCAATGAAAGCAAGGCACATAATTAGTTCACGTGAATTCAAGTATACATGTGCTTACATGCTTTTGACCATGAATACATTTGACTATTGAGCATGAGACTATTGAGCAGCGACAACTGAGTGGGGACAATTGAGCATGGGGTCAAGTGAGTGGAGGATAGTGTTTATTTAATATGCTATGTAAAAGAGTCCTTTTAATTCATACAAATCATAAGAGTAAATACATAGCGTATATTAAATAAAACACTATTTTTTGCATTTTTTTATTTTCGACATTATCATTGTGTGATTGAAAACACAAATGACAGAAGGTTTAATATAGATTTTTCAATTGTCCTCTGGTCAACTGTCTCATTCGCTGGAGGCGACAATATTGGAATGAGCCGTAAGAAGTCTTTTTTAAAAAGAACATTTAACCCCAAGAATTTCTAGTTTATTTAAAGTTTTATAGTTTTTCATGTTACACTTATGTTGGATTGTCTTAAGTAAGTTTACTATAAAATGTGACTAAATTCTTTATAACTTAGGAAACAAAATGTGCCGGTGTAGAATAATGTACATGTTCTGCCAAAATGAGACGTCTTGTTGCAGGGTTGCACATGTACGGGAGAGATGAATCTGTGGAGGGAAGTAAAACATTTGGTCCATACCAGAGAAAGGCTCTCCCACGTGGCCGTAGAGAAAGACAACAAAATTCATTCATTTCAAGGAAAATATAGAGTTCCTTTTATTTCCGTTGATAGCTTCGATGTGGGGCTGGTTCATGGATCCATCGGGGTATTGAATTCTGTTTGGTTGAAATTTTCCTACTTACATTACTATAGGACTGACGGTGCATGGTAGCAGTTCAAATCAGGGCATACTGGTCTTCTGCCTCCTGCTCACTCTTCACCCTAGCTGTTAACCCGTTGCTGCTGTTGGCCCAACTGACTAACAGCTGCCCAATTCAAAATCCGAGCGCACCCTTAAAAATACTCTGATTGGTCGAACCCATTCTCTTTGTCAGCCTTGGTCAACCATTTGACCTATTTTCTAGCCCGGAGCCTGATAACCCCCAGCTAAGCGCAAAACAATACTATCACCCCAAACGCCATTAGCCTCTACCCTCCTTCCCCCAGAAAATGAACACACAAACACATGACCTGAGTGTATTTCATTACACCAGTAAATGTTTCTCTGTATTACTAATAATAGTACTTCCCAAACTTTTGATGAAAAAGCAATATGCAACAAAAGAAAAGTTCAAAACTTGTACAAGAATTATTTTTATTGTAAGAAATATTTATCCCATTTGTAAGAAGAATGAATCAAGAATTTTTCATCTAAAAATGATTTGTTTTCCATCTTTATAACCAGAGATTTTTGAATTTAAAAAAGGTGTTTACACAGTGTAAACAACAAGATGTAATAATTAGCATATCAAAATTGTGTATGCCAATGCAGGCGGATTTTGAAATTCTACCATGAATTGAATAATTGACGTTTTTCAATAACATTAAATATATTTAAGAGTTTATGATTGTGAAAAAAAAAATATTTACTCAAAAAATAAAGTTTTAAAGAATGTATTTCAAAAGCTTATTCTATGGATAAATGTTTTAAATCTTTATTCGCCAAGAACAATCATGAAACTTAGTTATTAAATAAAACTTTTATGAATCGAAAATTGTAAAGTATAAAAAAAATCTAATCAAACAGAGATATTTAATAAAATTAATTCAATCTTTGTATTACATACATCCGTGAAGAAATTAGTAAATGTGGATGACCGACCGGTCAGTAGTAAGTTTGTTTTTTTTACATTCATTGCTATTTATTTGATGCAGTTTTTGTACAGATCAAGCACAGAGATAAAATATAAACAAAACCTTTTAAAAAACAAGATTTGGCTCATGTTTTAAATGCATCACAGCCAGAAATTCCACAAGAAAAGATAGCAAATCCGATAAAACTGATGACTGATTGTTAAATAAAGGCTCCTGTTTGAAAATAGAATTACCTCTTTACTTACTTGTCATATCTCTTTACTTGTCATATCTCTTTATTTACTTGTCACATTTCTTTAC
>VCCN01005670.1:1790326-1803418 GCA_006491835.1 Architeuthis dux | reverse complement strand
AGTCTAGCTTAGAGAGGGAATGGTCAAGTAGAGACAAATATTCTTACACCTTCTTCTACTAAACTACGTAACCCATGCTCATCATAAAAAGATGAGGAGCTGGGAAACAATTTGTAGAAACCTATGTCCGTCTAATAACTGCATGGTATCTACATGGTATCTATTGACCGATATAGATTGACTAAGTTAAACATGTTAAGTATGGGAACTCTTTTTATAATGCAACTCTATTAAAGTTGTCTGTTTTGTCTTATTTTCCTGATTTTCCAGATTGAAGATTGTGAACCGTTGTGCATTCAAAACATTCAGTTTCATGAACCTGTGATGTGTATGTGTCAGTATGGCAATGTTATTTATGCAAGTTGTGGCGATTCTGTATTCAAATTGAATCTGCAAGGGAATACCACCAAATCGAATAGAAAATATACATCCTATCCTTGTTTTGATGTTGTTAAGATGAAGATGAACCACAGGTATTTTACAAATCTTCTTTTTTTTTTCCTTTCATGACCTTCAGTAAGTGTGGAATCAGACTTTTAGTATTATATAGAAATAGATGGAAATCAGATCATTTTTATCGGGGTGAGAGCGAGCACAGACCCCACAATCTGTTTTTTTTTTCACAAAAGGAGAAACCATATATGAATTTTGCACATATACAGCCTATTTGAGGCCTACTGTGACCGCTTTAGGCACTGGGTTCAAAAGTCAAAACTTCAAAAAAGAAGTGGTTCAACCGACAATCGACCATTGTAAAATAATATAATAGGTTGGCATGTTTTAATATAATACAAGTCTGATTCTTCAAAATAACGTATTTAGTTAAGATTTTATTCTACAACGAACTAGTTAACAGAAACAATTAGCTAAGAGAGTATTGTCAATAGGTATAATTGTAATATTCTATTATTATCCTTATAATTATAAGTATATTTATTACTTACTACATTATTTTAGGTAACTAACCTTTTGTGTGCACATTAAATTTCCTTTGTGTGCTGGTTGCAAGACATGTGCTTGTAACAAAGATCAATAAAAATAAAGATGAGTGTTTGATAAGAAAAAGTGAAGCTGTTTGATCTGGTATTAATGCTACTAACATGAAACTCAGTCCTGTGACTCTGTTACACTGTCGTGTTCTGATTGAGGACATGAAAAAAAAGAAAAAGCAGGTCTGGTTATTCACTCAATAGAAATTGTCACATGACCAATATCTTTTGGCAGTATGCTGTGTTGGAGGTGATCAATTAAAAATTGGAAAAAGGGGTGATCAATGAATATATTAGTTCTTGCGCCTTTTGTTTGCCTGTGATCACTAAAAAATTCAAAATTTTCAAAACAGAACCAGCTTGAATGCTGCCGGACATAAACTAAGGGATAAATTTACGTTGCAAAGACCAGGTGGGGTTAAAAAAAAACCACTTTTTCTAAACATAATAAGGAGTAAATGTTTAAATTTTCAGCCCTCTAGCTCCATTGGTGTGGCTTGTACAAGTGACATATACATAGCCAGCCAGCCAGACAGCCAAAGCAACATAAAAACTGAAGAAACCTATGTTGACAGATTTGGTGACAGTTTGGGTTTTTGGTTGATGGTTTCTCTAATACTAAACAACTTCCCAACAACATAAACCCGAGAAAACAAAACATTGGGTAACAAATGAAGATGATAGCACCCAAAATATATGGAATAGTGAACATTTTTCATCTCAGAACTTCAGACAGTACTGGCCAAGATGATACGCTAAAAACAAGAGACCATAATCTGAAAAATATATGCAATAATAGTAATCATCTTTTCTTTATTGCAGGCTGGCTGGCACCCCTTCAAGATTTCAAAATCTTTCTTGCACCCCTTAATCTGAAGGCTAAAAAAGTAAATTTTAAAAAGTCAAAATTGGCAAAAGTGTCAAAATTGGCAAAAGTGTTCAAATTTATCAGATGTTAAAATTCACAATTTATTTTGAAATAAATACTAGTTGGCCCTGTGGTGTTGTATATATTATTTTACAATGAGTCAATATTGCACTTTTCTTTTAGTATAAGCAAAATTTCATGCAAGACTGTCAATTAAGAATGACATGTGTAAGTGTCTCTCTGAAACTGTGCTTATAATTGAGTTACCTATTGGAAAGAGCTAAACTCATCCATCTCATTAAAAATGTAACATTAAATTAAATTAAATTACTAACGGCACTGCCAGACAGGACAAATACTAAATGTCTATTGTCTGTTCTATGGAACTGCCGGACATGTCTATGGTTGCCGACTCGGTTTAATTTTTTGATCCAAAATTGAAGCAAAAAAATCAAAATTCTCCAGAAAATATTCTGAAATATAAACTAAAAATAGAACTACATATATTTAAAATCAAACCACACAATTTCTTAAACCCCTAAAAATAGGGGAAACCATATGTGAATTTTGCACACATGTACAGCCTATTTGGGGCCTACTGGAACCATTTAGGCACTGGGTAAAGTGAAAAGTTTAAAAAAGATGTGGTTCAAATGTGAATCGCCCATTGGAAAATAATAGATTAAAAGTTCTATCTCTGTTCATTGTTCTGTTCTTTCTTGTTTCCTTGTAGTTTGTTTCCTGTTGAGCAAGAAATTCCAAACATCAACACAATGGCCTTGTTAGGAAAGATGATGTACATTACTCGACGCAATGACTCCACTGTTGAGATTTGGGATATCGTGAAGGAAAAATACAAAAACCATGTTGATATTTTCAGCTTCCTGACTCAGTGAGTTCATTCCTTCATCTTGCTATAATTCACCAACTGTCTGTCTGTCATTGCATGATTCAAGTATGGCTAGCACTATGGTCACCAAATTTTCTGTGGTTTCTAATGGGACCCCAAAGCATGTTTTTAGAATATTAGTTTTTGAAAATTCCAAAACTTTTCAAGTTTTTTAAGCAATGGGTTTGATTTACAATATTAGCCCTCCCCCCTCTTATAACATGGGTGTTGAGGTCCAAGAAAACCGAGCCACAATAACTGTGGAGTGGGTAGGGACAATATTCAAGGATCGGGCGATAAGTGGAAGATGGCAAACTGCCAAACACTATCTATCATGTAAAAACTAAGAGAGATTTGAACAAATAAACAAAGGCATTCTTTAATGTTTGATTTTTAATTTTTTTTAAATACCATCAAAATAACTACAATTTACTTTGACATACATAAACCTATGGCGGTGTCTTATCCAGTATAGATTGGCTCCAAAACTCCAAAGAGCACGAGGCCGCACATAAACAAACATGGCCAATAATCCAAAAACACACTAGGCCGCACAAGTCTTTCCTGCAATGCTGCCAATTTTCACAACAATCTGCCCACAAGTAAAGACACTATAAACATTTGAATGAACAAACCCATTTTTAGCCATTTTCTGCTCAATCATTTCAGGACTGGGCTTTGGAATTTCAAATTTTCAACAGGATGTTAAGAGTTAAACAACATATTCACCAAAAATTAACGCAATAATGAAATTAAACACATCTCTATCAGAACAAAGTAATTTAGCTGGTAGCACAAAGCAGTTAAACTAGTAGCACAAAGCAATTTAGCTGGTAGAACAAAGCAGTTAAGCTGGTAACACAAAGCAGTTAAGCTGGTAGCACAAAGCAGTTAAGCTGGTAGCACAAAGCAATTTAGCTGGTAGCACAAAGCAATTTAGCTGGTAGCACAAAGCAGTTTAGCTGGTAACACAAAGCAATTTAGCTGGTAACACAAAGCAGTTAAGCTAGTAACACAAAGCAGTTAAGCTGGTAGAACAAAGCAATTTAGCTGGTAGAACAAAGCAGTTAAACTGGTAACACAAAGCAGTTAAGCTAGTAGCACAAAGCAATTTAGCTGGTAGAACAAAGCTGTTAAGCTGGTATCACAAAGCAGTTAAGCTGGTAGCACAAAGCAATTTAGCTGGTAGCACAAAGCAATTTAGCTGGTAACACAAAGCTGTTAAGCTGGTATCACAAAGCAATTTAGCTGGTAGCACAAAGCAGTTTAGCTGGTAGAACAAAGCAGTTAAGCTGGTAACACAAAGCAGTTAAACTGGTAGCACAAAGCAATTTAGCTGGTAGAACAAAGCAGTTAAGTGGTAGCACAAAGCAGTTAAACTGGTAGCACAAAACAGTTAAGCTAGTAGCACAAAGCAATTTAGCTGGTAGAACAAAGCTGTTAAGCTGGTAGCACAAAGCTGTTAAGATGGTAGCACAAAGCAGTTAAGCTGGTAACACAAAGCAGTTAAGCTGGTAGCACAAAGCAATATAGCTGGTAGAACAAAGCAGTTAAGCTGGTAACACAAAGCAGTTAAGCTGGTAGCACAAAGCAATTTCGCTGGTAGCACAAAGCAGTTTAGAGTGAATTTTAATTGGTTACCTATAGTGTAACTCAAGTTATGATTGTTCGCTTTGCTAGACTGTCTACGCACAGGCCAAAATAGCCAACATAATCTTGTATGTTCCCGTGTTTTCTCGGGTTTCTACAAACTGAGAAGTAAGAGGCGATGTCCCAATGGTAGTAGTGGGAGACATCTGGCTGAAAATCTTACTGATTTGGTTATTTTTTTAATTTGATGTTTCTTATGTCTTATCTTTTGTGATTGGTTTGTGATCTCTACAAATCTTTGAACCATTTTGATATTTTCAATGTAGGCTCCCATTTTCTTCCCTTGAACTTTTCAGATGTGATGCTAACCAAGCGCGAATCACAGCCACATTACTTGATCAAATCAACAAGGTCTTCTGGGTCGGCACTGGGGGTGGCCATCTTGTCCTGCTTGAATGTCACACCCTTCAGCATTTGAGGGTCATTTGCCGACACCCAAATCCCATTCGTTCATTGCTCATGTACACCAGTCCAGGTAAGTTTGTATGTTTTTTACCTTGGCTAAGTCAAGCTAGAATTAAAAGCTTGAGTAATATTTTGAAAGCAGATTAGAAAAATGATTTTTTCTCTTCATAAAAGAGTGATTCCATTCTCAGAAATAACAGAAATAACATCTTCTTCATGATGTATAGTGTTATGCCGAATCTGTGAAATTGCCTAATCAGCGAATAAAACTATGTATTTACTTATTTTTTGATTATATAAACTTTTGATTGTAAAAAAAATAGTTGCTTTTATCCTTGTTTTGATTAAATAAACTGTTGGTATGACCCCGAAAAAAAGGCTCACCCGATCAAAGAGAAGCAACTGCAAAACACAGGGGCGCAAAGGCCCGGGGGAGATAATCCCCAAAACGGACATGATCTGACAGGTTGGGTGGGGCAAGGAGCAATATGTCACTAGTTTCCACATTCCTGAATAAAGAACACCTGAAGAAGGCCGGAGAATACACAGCCAAAATGCTGTGAAAAAATGAGCAGCATAGACGAGGGAAACCGTCTGACGATACCGCATAAAAAAGATATAACTCATATTGGGCTCCTTGCAATGATGTAATGTTTAAAAACTATTCTAGCCGACCATTATTACTTGTGGCCTTGTACCACACTTGTGATTTTGTGCCATTCTCACAAAGGGTTAAAAACTTGTGACCTTCTGCCATACTCACAAGGAGCCCCACACTTGTGATTTTGTGCCATTCTCACAAAGGATTCAATACTTGTGACCTTCTGCCATACTCATGATGGGGCTCCACACTTGTGGCCTTGTGCCATACTCATGAGGGATCCACACTTGTGACCTTGTGCCATACTCTCAAAGGGCTCCACACTTGTGGCCTTGTGCCTTACTCACGAGGGGCCCCACACTTGTGACCTTACTAAAAGCTAAGCTTAGTAAATATTGATATATATATATATATATATATATATATATATATATATATCACAGGGCACTTTGTCTTGGAGTAGTGGTTAGTAAGATAATTTTGTGAACCATTACTACTGTAGTGAGTTCACTTCTCACTGGGTGCCCAACACTTGTGGCCTTGTACCAGACTCAGTAATTTTTTAAGTTTAACTTGTTGCTCGCGAATCCTCCTGAATCTTTTCCTCTGTTTCCCCCTCTTCCAGAGCCGTACGCATCAACAGAAGTTCCAGTCGTTGTTTGTGGGACTTATGATGTCAAATTCCAGCAAGACATACCAGACACAGGTCAGTCATTTCTATAGAATCTGAAATAAGAATATATATCCAAGTCTGGAGTTGACTTTGTTTTTCTACCGTAACAAGAACGAGAACAATAAGAACAATCCTCACCAAATTTCGGAGATTAAAAATTAACATTACCATACCATGATTTGAAACCACAACCAACAGTTTGGAAGGCTGGTCTCTGACTGACTGAGCCAAACTGACAAGTCTTAAATATCTACAAAATGTATCTTACAGATACGCAAGTGCTTTTTCATTCTAAAAAATAAATACATTTATACAAACAAAAATATATATTACTATATATAAAAATGTTATATATGTTATGGGATTCGCTACAGATTGACAGTCCGTTTCATTGCCACAGGCAACTCATCAGGTGAATGGTTTAAAATCAAAAGAATAAATCCTTTTATAAAAATATTTTTTGCACACGACACCACCATGTTCAGCTCCTCCCACTTTTATTTGTATTCTTATTATTCATTTTTCTCTCATAATATTTATTAGCATCTGGTTTTTACAGGAAGTATTATTTGTATATATTTGTTCCAAAATAAAATATTATCTATTAAATATTTTGACGTCACTAGACATGGCATTTTATTCTCAAAATATGAACAGTCGAATGCATGGGTGTGTATGTAGGTCGAATGTCTGCTAGCGATAAATTTAGGTCTATATATTAAAAAAAAGGGGTATGTAAGATTGTATATCTGAATTTAAGACAAGAGTTAAGCATATATTATATATTGGTCATTCTGGTGTTAATATTTAAAATTCTAATATAATAAAAGATGTTTTATAGGTGAAAGTTAAATGTAAGTGAGAGTTAAAAATGAAAATAAAAATATATTATTATATATATAGTCTATAAAAGCTTCTCAAACCATAAACAAAAATAAATTTTAAGCATCACTTACATGGTCTGTCTCTCTCACTTCTCTAATGGAAGTGAAATATCCCGCCGAAAATTCCTTTGTCTCCTAGCAATCACTTGGTCGTGATTTCAAATCACGGTAGGGAAAGGTTAATTTTATATATTGGTTTGGTTTAATTTGATGTGATAGACAAACAGTAAAGAGTTTACTCCCCTGAATTAGGTGCGGATTGTTCTTATTAGTTCTTGTTGTTCTTGTTACGAGGTGGGGGTGGGGGAATAAAGTCAATTCCAATGGACTGGAGTTTGACAAAAAACACTTAGTAAGGGAGATTATTCTATAATTAGCATTTAATCGTTATCTTCCTTGACAAATGTTACGGACAAAAATATAGACAATCATCATCATCAGCCGTTATAAGTCCACTGCTGGACAAAGGCCTCTCCCATCTCCTTCCATGACGACAAAGATTGTGCTAACCGCAGCCAAGTCTTATCGGCAAACTTTTCTATCTCGTCCCTCCATCTTGTGTCTGGTATTTTCCTACTGTGTTTACTGTCCCATGGGCACCAATTGGTTAGTCTTTCCCCCCATATGGCTTATTATATAAGTAGATGTTTTGTTGTTGTTTTTCATTATCTTTTCTAATGAATGTTCAATTAATTGAAACTATTTTCTTTTCCTCTTCCAGAGAAATATGGCTGCATCAGTGTGTGGGACGCTCATATAGTCGAACACATTCAAAACTTTGAAGAAGAAGCACGAAGACGACAAGAACTTGCAGACAACACAAACCAGACATAAACTGAAGCTATGTGTACATATGTGTAGAAATAATTATTAAAAAATATACAGAATTACATATACCTCGATAGACATACCTTTCAGACATACTTACCTGGCCCAGGATTCATGCTGCGGCCTTGAAAAGTAAAGTATGTTCAGTCTTGGGGAATCAGTTGCTCTGGGGCAGCCCTTCCCCATTGGTGAGGGTCGGGGTTGCCTTGATGCCTTCGCAGCACTAGTTGCGGGGACCGAGCAATTTTTGCCATTAGCCACATGTACGCGTGGGGCCACCACTTTGAACTGACCTTGTGTCATATTTGCCCTCATGGGGAGGCAAATAACCTTCTGAAACTGATCCGAAGGTATGAAAAAATTGCTCAATGAATGAAGCTCTGGTTTTGAAGTAACTCTTCTCTTTGTCGTCTTCATTCCTTTTGCACAGACTCGAATGAATGCCTTTACACCATGGAAGTTAAACACCACTCATTTTCTTGCGATTATATTTTTGGTAGCTATATTAACTGATACACTCCGTCTTTTAATGCAACAATCCTTGGTTTTTAGATAACCATCACTGCATTGAAGGCATGCATTTCAGTTTACTCATAGCAAAATATAAGCCCAGGAGATAAGATGACCTTAGATCACATCTGATAGAAACTCTTGTCTTAACTTTGCTGGCCCTTTTTAGATCTGTCATTATGTTTGCATGCCTTTATTCCATTCAATGTTCTTTACATGTAATAATTGGCTGTTTAGAGTTAATTCCCTTGAAGGCTTCAGGGTAGATGGTGCTGACATAAGGTATTATCCCCCTTGGTGGAGGGCGCCATATTGGAGTTATATAAGCCAAGGAATGTTTTATCGCTGAGGAAATCTTGAGCATAAGAGAAGGATTATTACTTACTGGTAATGGCAACCGACTCCCCTACTTCTTCAAAAGATTCTTTAAGACCAGCAGTTTCTCTGGCTTCAAACCTTTGGTTGCAGATGTAATTCATTTAACGTTAATGCAGCATATTTACAGGGAAATCCAATTAAGAGAGAAATCTATTTGAAGCCCCCCCCCCCTGAAAGAGTTATACAGGGGGGGACAGTTGTGGCTACTCAAGAAATCTGTATATGGCCTAGATGACGCAGTGCGCTAGCTTAAGTATTGCTAGAAGCCAGAATGGAAATGGCGAAATTGGACCCTGCATTCTTTTACTTAAACATTGAAGGAGAGTTATCTGGAACCATATGTATGCACATGAATATGTTGTGGTCAGTAACAAAGATATTTGAGATCATGGTCATCAAGTCTATTAGGGTGATGTTTTATATTGGCGCTCACAGTACTGAAACTTTTAAATATATTGGTTTAAATATTGTGCAGAAGAAAGGCTGTATTGAAGTTAACCAATTATATTACATAGACAATCTGAAAACTCTAAACACAACTGGAAGAAAACGAAGCAATAAAGTAACTGAGGAAGAATTGAAGAGTTTGCAGTCTCTTGTTGGTGAATTGGACTGGGTGAGCACACAGACACGTCCAGATGTGTCTTTTGATGTGTGTGAACTAAGCAGAGCAACAAAAGCAGCACAAGTTGAGCATATACACAGAGCGAACAAAGTAGTGAAGAAAATAAATGGAAGTGAATTCAGCTTTCTCATCGAGTGTATCCAGAAAACTGGTAAGCCAGGATTTGCCACTGTTTTCAAGCAACCCAGGTCGAGAAGAACAAAACCAACGGCCTCCGCCATCAAAGAATTCATTCAACAGTTTTTCTGATGCTATCAACGTCACCCTCACTTCCTCAGCTTAACTATCATTGCCAAGAACAGTATTATCAGCTTGAGGACAACTATGAACCCAATGTTTCCATGAACCACAAATATAACACTGGGTAATCCTGTCATCAGCACCTATTGGATTATCTTTACCTTCACGTGTATTTCCAAGGTGACCTCAGTAATTGCCACATGGCTTGTATTGGCCATGCTTACGGCTGCTGTACAAGGCGTTAGCCTCACTAACCGGCTCATCCTTCACAAAGATCTGCATGCAATCACCACCAGGCATAGACAATATTCCACCACTTTCTGTAAATCATTTTTTTTATGTGTGTCTCATGTTAGCAAATGTCATCTCCGGCGTGGTTGACAAAGCTAATTGAAAGTGTATCTCACTTAGGTTGCAACTTTTCAACAACCTACACGCAAGTATAGTATCCGGGAGCTCAACATCCACCTCTCTAAGATTTTGTACAGTTTACTATTGAAGGCACTCAAGTACTCGTCGATGTTTCCATTAGGTTTGCATTTTAAGTTTTCAAACGCTAAATAGTCATTAAAGCAACGCCACTTAACGTCTTGCAGGAACACACGGTCAAGTTTATCAATTAGTAAATTATATCCATTATCTGTGCTAATTTCTAGAACGGACAACTCAGATGTCACTAGTCTCACTTTGCCGGATAAGTTTAAATGCACATGTACCATTATATGAGTTTCTGTTTATAAAATATATCTTCATGTTTGTCTAAAATGTTGTGTTATCTTTATTCTATTCTCATTTATATGTACTTTTGTTCTGTATTTGATCAGATTCCTTTTTATTTGCTTTTCCTTAGAAATGTATCCTCGTGTCTTACATTGTTTAAAATGGCAACTCAAATCACTACATTTGGGAGGGCTATTCGGAATAATTAAAATGGCGAATTGTGGCTTCTTCTCCAAATCTCTCTGTAACATCACAACCCTGCCAGCCAATCGGAGACCTTTCTTCCCACCACATGACATCCATGTAGAGAACAAAAGGTTACCTCCATATCAGCATTTCTTTCCTTCCTCCTTCCTCTACACACAGGACTGCTACTGGACTTTAACACTACCAGTTGTACCTACTTTAACACCTACCAGTTGTACCTACTTTAACACCTACCAGTTGTATCTACTTTTAACAATATTGTAAGACCTTCTTACTTGTACTTACGTCTCCCGAAATTTTTGTCCTTGTCGGCTGGTGCTTAGAATACGCTGACTGCATCCCCTGCAGAGGGGTAAAACCCCCACCCCCAAAGAGGGTCCACCTGTTTTTGCACCAGACACTATTGAAAAAAAAAAACTTTCACCAAAAAAACATTCGATAAGGTCAATGCACGTAAAAGAGGAGGTAACTCGTGTTTTTAAAATGAACAATTTAACAAAGCCATTAAGGTATTTTTTCTTTCAAGGGAAGATAATTCCCCTTGAAAGAAAACATGCAGTAAGGGCTTTGAAGAACTTTAATTGTTAAATTTTTTTTCATTTGTGCGCCATTTTTACCATCGAGTGGGTGAGTGTGTGAAACGTTAAATGTTTGTATAGAAATACAGTTTTTATTTATTTATTTTACTTGTCCTCTGTTTTTAACACCAAAACATTCACATTACAATGGTCTTGTAAATCCGGCCCACCGCCACAAAAGTTTGCCAACCCCTGGTGTCAAGTATGGAGATGCTTGCATTACAATGGTCTTGTAGATATAAAAAAACGGAAGGTTTAGTTGGAAAAGAGTGACTGAGGATATTTGAGTAGCTGTGGTTATCTTTATCTTGTTTCTATCTTTATGTAGTCTAATTATTGCGGTGCCATTTGCGGTGCTATTTTTTGTAGACACTCATCGGGGGGGGGGGGGTCAAGTGTTTTCCCCAGGCTGACAGATATCTCTCAGGAAAGAAGGAACCAAACACATACACACATATGCCTATAGTTACATCTTATAGTGAAGACGTGAACTTAAGCTTAAATTTTATTAAAAACCACCAATTTTAGAGGACGCGAAATCCTGTGGCCCTATGCCTTACATTTCATTTATATATCTATAACACATGATAAATTACACAGACAATGATTCAAAATTTACAAAACAGCGTTTTAGTCAGTGTCTTTAAAACTCCATAGGGTTATAATAACTATTTAGTAGACTACAGACCTGATTATACATCAGAAACATTTTACAACTACAGGGTGTTCATAAAATAATGCATCATTTAAAAGGGGAAATAACTCTTCAATAGTATTCGTGCTTTAGCCGTTTATATCATTTCTTGTTCAGGAACATTTTTTATTTTAATCTTAGAGAAAACCAATTGATAAAACAGCCAGTTGGTTCATATCCCAAATCATGATGTATTTTGTTCGAAATTGCTTTTTCAGTGGACACAGAAATGTAAGGGGGAAAGCCAACATCAGAATATTTTTACAACTATTTGTTTTTTTAGCCATTTATATGTCATCTTTTTATTATGGAAAATTTGGTTGATTCCTAGAATCCATGCATAAAATGGAGATAACTCCTATTGGACTTAAAATGAACTACAGATTATCTCCCTTTTTCAACAACAGGAAAAAACACTTCATTTCCATACAAGCCTTTAACATTGCACACACTCAATGTTAAAAACAGCGCAAAGAAAATAATAATTTAACAATTAATTTATTCAAAGCAATAACAATCTGTTTTTCTCTCAAGGGGGAGACAATCCTTAGTTCATTTAAGGCTAACAGGAGTTATCTCCATTTTAACCACAGATTCTAAGTATCTACCGAAAAAAATTTTTATTTTAATCTTAGAGAAAACCAATTGATAAAACAGCCAGTTGGTTCAAATCCCAAATCATGATGTATTTTGTTCGAAATTGCATTTTCAGTGGACACAGAAACGTAAGGGGGAAAGCCAACATCAGAATATTTTTCAGCAAGAAGATACATGACTAACTTTCCCAAACCACGGTTCCTGTATTCAGGTTCTACATACAACATTCCAACTCCACCATACATTTGTCCAATGGCATATGCAATGGGTCTTCCTTCAGAGCTAAAAAGGCACACCGTAGGGTAGGACTCAATAAGCATTCTAATGTATTTGGTTTCTCCGTCTCGCTTGCTGGGATCCCCAAACTCCCAGTTTTTATGTACAAATTCTGCTAGATGAGGAGTGAGTGTAGACACAGAGAATTCTTCCGGGATTTTCCTGGACAAAAAAAAAAGAAGGAAATGAGTAAAAATGAAATATAAGGGTTAACGCATAAACCACCTGAAACTGCGCCTCCTAAACACAGTGCAACTCTTCATGAATAGATTTTTTTAAAAATTTATCTAAAGGTGCAAAGGAAGTAATTATGATCAGAAGTTATTCTCCTTGATTTAACATTTTCATTTTTTTCATATGAATGTGCGAGGTGCGAGGTGGCCAAGCGGATAACAGCCCGGAGAATGGACACGATGAGCTGAGTTCAATCTCTGGCTTGGACAGTTTGTGTTCACTTCACACTAATGCCCTTGAGAAAGG
>VCCN01005670.1:1760951-1771320 GCA_006491835.1 Architeuthis dux | reverse complement strand
AAAGCCGATAAAACCCCCTTTCTAACGATATATATATATGTACATACCCCCATCAAAAATTAATTCCACAATCCATGGATCTTTGACTGTGTACTTGAGGTTTTCTCGTAAAATGCTGAATACTTAGCTTCACGTCTTGACTGTAACATTTTAAGCCTAACAGATACAAATTGGGAACAAACGCCGTTAGAAAGCTGATAGAATACCCTTTCTAGAAATATATATATGTATATACCTTCATCAAGAATTAATTTCACAATACATAAACTCTGGACAGCGTACTTGAAGTTTTCTCGTAAAATGTTCAACACCTAGCTTCACATTTAGATCTGTAATATTTTAATCCCAACAGTTACAAATTGTGTATCCATCGGGAATTAATGCCATAATCCATAGACATAGGACTTTTTAAGCCAAACAGATACAAATTTGCAAGATAGACGGTTCTAAAGTTCATGGAACTCTCTTTCTAACGATATATATATTTGTATACCTATCAAGAAATAATTCCACAATCCATAGAATTCTTGCTGTGTAATTGAAATCTCCTTAAAAAATGCTATATACCTAGCTTCACACTTTCGGCTGTAGCTTTTTCGGATCAAACGATACAAATTTATAACATGGCCCGTTGGAAAGATATATAGATGTGTATACCTCCGTCAAGGGTTAATTCCACAATCCATAGATTTCTGACAGTGTACTCGAACTTTTCTTGTATAATGCTGAATACCTAGCTTCACGTTTTCGGCTGTAACTTTCCATGCCCAAGATATAATGAGATACAAATTAACAATAGACATATATATATATACTATACAAAACTTGAATGGATCGAGCGAAACCACGAGGGGACATAACTCGGGAAAGAAATATTCCTTTAATTTTTAGAGTTTTCCACTTTCAATGTTATTCTCACGAAACACTTTTCCAATAACCCCAGATGGTTGAAATATTTACGAAATTTAGCTTAGCCTGGCACAGGTCAATACGGTTTGTGTTGGTTTGTTTGTGTTGTTATATTATAGTCTCAAAAAGTAGTGTTACATTATATAGTCTCAAACAATAGTGTTATATTATATAGTCTCAAAAACAGTTATATTATAGTCTCAAAAACGGGTTATATTGTAGTCTCAAAAACAGTTACATTGTAGTCTCAAACAATTGTGTTAAGTTATATAGTCACAAAAAACAGTTATATTATAATCTCAAAAAGTAGTCAATAAAATTAACAGTAAGGGTTCGAAAAGATTATCAGTCATAAATGAAAATCTCAGTCAAACTATGACAAGTCTATTAAAAGATTCATAGAAATACTTCCTGCAGTTATGATGTTTAAATATTTTTTTTTTAAATACCTGTTGAATAGTGTTGAATGGATCAAGTTATATTTGATAAAAAGAAAAAGTTATTTTTGGTGGAAACTTTTTAAAGTTATTTTTGGTAAAAAGAAAAGGTTATTTTTGGTGGAAAGAATAAGTTATTTTTGGTGGAAAGAAAAAGTTCTGAATTTCCTACTCAATTTTAATGATTCAATGTTTAGTTGATTTCCCACAATTCATGTATAGACTTTGAAAGACTAAGAAACTCGAAACAATAGTAATTTCATGAAAACTGACTTTTCATCCTAGAAAAAAACAACATATATAACTGTTCCTAAATAATTTAATTCAAAAACTCCTTTTGTAAAACATTTCTTAATCTGTATTTTAGAAAAATGACTTTTAATAGGAAACATTTAATTTGTTTAAATATGATATAGAACCTTTTTTCTGGTAGATTTTGTTGAATGATTTCTATGTTCAAAGCTAAAAGCATCTAAATTATGTTGGAGAACAAGTTACATATGTTCTAATGTCTGGTACTGGAATAATACAAATGCACTGCAATGTCTATGCAGTATGGGTGTCCTCTTCATGTTCCATTCCTAAATTGCAGAAATGCATCATGGGATTTCTATGGCTCTTCCAAGTTGAGAATCATTATATTTCTGATTTTTCCTTGTTCTGTGAATATATTATGAATTTATACAAAAGATACATTCAAATGAAAAGAGAAAGTGATAGAAATAGAAAAATTCATGAAACTTAATTTTGGGACAAATTGGAAAGTTTGGGAATCTTAGGGGAAAAAAATCAAATACTTACTTCATTTTGTAAAAGATTTATAAGTAGGACTGTTGTGAATTCGGGCCATGAATCAACCCAGACTTTAAGACCTTGAGATTTAAAAGAAAACTCTATGAGGATAGAACTTCGAACCTGCAATAGACCAACAAGCTTTTATTACTTAAAGAAACTTAATACTATCTGCATGATTAAGATGGCATTATACGCAAATCATTTACTAGAACCATAAACTAGAATACAATCTTGAATTAAAGTAAAACAAAAAATGAAAAGTATTAAAATAAATAAACAAACAAACAAACAAACATATATAGGTTCACTGACATCTCTGCACAAGACAACTCCACACCGACTATTCCATACATGATAACTCAGTGCAAGGACCAACAAAAACAAACTATGGAATTAGAACAATTTATTGAGATACAAAAATCAAAATTATTTTTTAGTGAATTAATTTACATCTGTCGTTCAATTTGATAACTTATAGTTTGCAATGAGTTTGTAAACAAACTATAAAACAATTTGTTACAAAAGTTAAAATAATCTTTTAGTTCGCAGTACAAACTCATTCAGCCATAAAATGTAATACTGTGAAACTGCGAAAAGTAATTTAAATTTTTTGTAACAAATAGTTTTCACTCCATTGTTTGTTGTTCCTGTGAACTATAAGAGTTGTCAGTGCCTTTGTCTTGTGCAGAAAAGTCAAGTCATGATATGTATATATATATATATATAATATATATATAAATAATTGGGAAGAGTTTGTTTGTCTGTCCTCCATATTCATAATTTTTGTATATTTAACGATGGGTTTCATATTAAACTTAGGTATGTTATTTGTTACAGTTCAGAATTATTCTGAAAACCTTTGTGTAAACCTTATACGCAGGTACTGCTCTAACCATCTGAGCTAACGAAGATCTCATGGTAGGCAGGAGTTATTTAACCCTACACTTTGTTGGTTTCTCAATTCTCACGTTTGTATTTAGGCATGAATATAGTGTGGCTCTTGATGTCGACAGTATGAAATCAAATGATGGATAATTTTATATCCGACAGAATATGATAATTATAATGACATTTATTAGTTGAGAGCCTATATTTGCCTGGAGTCGGTGTGACCGACTGCTAAATGAGCGGCCTAAATCGTAAATGTTTAGCAGTCGCTCACACCTAAAAATCAGTAATATATGTATATATGCAGAAACACCTAGTTAGAAAGAATACAGTCCAAATATTAATGGCGGAAATTATAGTTTAAAACTTTAAATTGACTTTTAAAAGCACAATTCTATGTTAAAGTTTTTTTTCTTTTTTCCGGACATATATTTGGACTTTATTCTTTCTAACAAAAACAAGAAAAAACTTACAAACAACAGTTTTTAAATTTTAATTTACATTTTAAAATGGGGTGTCCAAAGTGTGCAGAAATACCTAATTATTATTAATATTTATTGAATTTCAGGGCCCCTAAAATCATGAGGTTTCCCGGGCAACTACCCAGTGAGCACATGCGATAAGACGGCCCTGTATATATGTTATAATTTGTTTTTTACACTCGCGTATAATGCTACCCACCCCCCAATTTTTTATATTAAATTCCACACGTAAGTAAATGCACGTTCTCAAGAAGAGGTGAATTAAAACTACTGTATTTACTTGTGTATAATGCGAGAAAATTTAATATGAAAGAATCAGGGTTAAAGTTTGAAGGTAGCATTATACTTGAGTGTAAAAACACTGATAACATATATACATATATTACTGATTTTCAGCTACAAAATGTTGGGGTCGCATTATACATGAGTAAATGCAATATACATTTATAAAAATCATTTTCTTTTCTTTACTTACCTGTAATGATTGGTAACCATAGATTTCTAATTTCTTGGCCAATTCTTGACTCTGGGATTCGGTTAGAAGTATAGGAGCCATTTTATAAATCACCAGGTCAGACTTTTCTTCACTTTGAAAATAGGACAAAGATATGAGGAGAGTGATAAGATTCGAGACATACACCCCTCGTATTATTTGGGTTATCAGAATTGTATTTAAATCAAGAGTTATATTTCAATAAATAATGAAACACCTACGTTTGCTGATTACTAACCTCTCACAGGGGTGTAGCTGGGGCAGAGGGGATTTTAGATCGCCCTACTGCCCCCCAATGGAGGGTGGGCCCCAAAGCTTTATGAATAGTAGTTCATCTATTGCATTTCTCTACTAATATTATACAATGTACGTGGCTCTCAGGTTGGGAACCACTGCACTAAATGTTGGAGGAGGGGCTCAAGGAGTCACGACTCCCAAAAAAGATTTCCAGTTAATAAAATGTAGGAATTTATTTTCGTAATTTATTTGTTAATATTTTAACTTTGTTATGAGGAGAAAAATGAATTCTTAATTGAAATTTAACATTTTCTAGGAGAGGAAAGGAGAGAGAGTATTCTTCTTGGGGCCGTGTGATGAAAAAGGGTTCTAGCATCACGTGATATGCAACTCCTCACGTTCCATTTTTGAATCTGATGCAGCAAGACTTTAGACTTAGACGATTAAACCAAAAATCTGATCAGAATATGAGACTAGGTAGAAATAATGTATGGGAGATAATTCTATTTACCCAATTTCTTTTATCCTTTTTCGCATGCAGATGAATTTTAACAGAAAAAACACAAATAATATATACATATATATAAAAATGGTTTATGTTGTAATGATTAGCACACTAATATTAATTCATATCACATTCACCGGGAGGAGGGGGGCAAGTGACTTCCAAGAGAGCCACCCGCCCCCAGCGACGGGCCTGGTCTAATGGATTGAAAACACCCACAATTGAAAGGAGAAAATCTGAAAAGTATAAAGGTCCCCAGCATAAAACGATTGAAATAGACATAGAGGGCGTGTCAATTAGATGTTTATTAGGACCGTTAACTCCGAGATACCCGATTTCTTTTTTTATTCAAACGATAACATTCTTTAAACGTAATATATTTTCAGTAATTAGGTGCCCAAGAATCTGTATAACAATTTTCAGTCTAATATTTTTTGCATGTTGACATATGGTTATTTACATATAAAATGTAAACAAACAATCGGATCGACCGTAACTCACCATTTTTCAATTCCAGTGGGTTTTTCAACATTATAGCCTAATTTCGGCAAAATCGGTCAAGATTTGAGAAATTTTCCCAATTGTAAACAAAAACAATGTTTTTGCTTATGAAATAAACAAACAATTGTATCACCGGCCATAACTCGAAGGTGAATTTAGGTAGTAATGCCACGGTAAAAATTGCATGGTAAAAAGGGCACAAGTGGAAAATAGAAAAGAAAATGGCACAACTAAAATAAATAGTTTATTAATAAGAAATATTAACTGAAAATCACGTATTACCATTGTTCAGGTGTAATTGAATCAAATTTATCCTGTTTATTACAAGAATGGCTGTGATGACTAGGACTTAGTAGAAGTTAGTCACGAGGTCAAACAAAATATATAAAAGAAAACTTACATGTGAAAACACAAGGTGATTGGTCCGTTTTTTCACTTCATCTGTTTCTTCTTAAGTATTAGTATCAGTTAGTGGCTTTAGTACTGGTTAGTAGTTGAGACAATAGGGGGGGGGATAGAATAGAGTGTGGTTAGCATTTAGAAGAAATAGCTGATCTTTAGATATGGCACTGATTTAGGAGGCGCATATAGACCCGACCTGTCTTGTCGTGGAGTTTACCCAAACTGCCCAAGATTTACCTGGGATACTATAGGACGGCCAGGAGTTAACAGTGAAAGAAAATCGTGAAGAAATATATATTTGGAAATTTCTGGAGAAATTGAAAATATACTTTTTTGAGAAGAAGTGCAGAATAAAGAAGATAAAGGATTTGTTGTTCTTGGAACTTTAGGGCTGGAATGGCTGACAGGTGATGGATTGGGTACTCTTATCTATGGACAGTCAGGGTGCAAACACCCAGCAGCCAAACGATATTGACGAGTCAGGGAGACATGTGGTTTTCTTCTGACCCGTGAGTTAGGTTTTTCTGGGTAAGCATAAAATCGGAAAAACATATTTGCAGATAAAATTAAAATGAGAATTAATTGCAGACCCTTATGGACCGCCTTTTCGGCAACGCAAGTTTAAAATGAAATTAGTCACTTGAATGACAGGGACGTTTAGTCGCCCCCCCCCCCGGGTATTGGTATGAGATTAAGGATGAACTTGGTAGGAGGAAAGATAGGCGGAGAAGCAAACGTATGCGATTTTGTGAGTTATGGTCGACTATGAGTAATTAATTATAATTGCCCATACCGTCGGACCCACTCTCGTTTGGAGACGATTGCCATAAAAGCAGCGGGCTTCAGACAGAGTTGCAGTTCACACAGAATCTATGTCCAGAGACGTGTGAAGCCGATAACCAGATAGCCAGAACTCTTCGTCTGACCGACCACTCCGGAAGTATCGCTGCCTAAGTTGAAGTCCAACAGCACCTGGCCGAAATCTTAAAGTACTGCCCAGTACAAGAAGCCTTTAGGAAAAGCCAACTTTTTTTGCGAATCGCTAGCTGCTACACGGTCTTCCAATCCAAACGAGAGAGCCGCCCAGTATCACATTGCAACCCAATCAGTAGGAAGGGTTTCAATGTTTGCAACCCTTACAGTAGTAAATCTTCTCTTTGTTGATTTTAATCAACGTGTCATTATTATTCCTGTGACTTTTATTTTTACTTGTGACACCTTTCAACCGAGAGTGACCTCTAGATCCAGAACACAGCGTGCGGGAATCTCATTTCGGACGTGAGGATTCAAGCCAGCTTGTCAACGGTAGCAGCGGGTGTGTCCATGTTCTCACAAATGCTTCACGGCCCAGCTGCTTACGGTAAAAGACGCTTGGGTGGACTAAAGGTCTTACATAACTAAAAACGCGGCAAATCCCAGACGTTGAACTTCGCACCAATGTTAACTGTCTAGACAAGCGGAAG
Organism: Architeuthis dux; assembly: GCA_006491835.1. Classification (NCBI taxonomy): domain Eukaryota; kingdom Metazoa; phylum Mollusca; class Cephalopoda; order Oegopsida; family Architeuthidae; genus Architeuthis; species Architeuthis dux. Next base: position 1,764,208 of record VCCN01005670.1, on the reverse strand, counting down.
TGCTTCTAAAAATAGTACAGGCTAACTCCCGTTGTCTAGAGGTTATAACACCCCTCCCCCTTAGTTTCTTTAGTGTGGTGCTTAGAGATTTAGTTTGTCAGGGGCCCCAACAATCCTGGCAGATCTTCTAAGAACCATTTCTGTAGAGGCATAGAAAGGGGAAGTTTGTTCTGGCCTTGTGATTTCAGATTCAGGGCCAATCTGGGGAGTAGTAGATTGATCAGGTTCAAGGGTTTTTTTTTCAATAGGTGGAGAAGACCTTGTGATGATCTGATCTTGGTGACGTTTGATGATGCCGCCCTCTGTAAGCTGACATCTATATGAAAGGGGACCTGTTTATTCGGTTACTTGAACAGGTATCCACTTAGGACCAGGCGCATAGTTGTGCACAGCGATCGGTGCATTAGGTTGTAGATCTAGCATTCTAGGTGAAGAACAGTAGTTTCTCTTTTGATTCTCTTGTTGTATTATGTGACCAGTTAAATGGTCACTAGGACACTTGAACAACACTTGAAAAGCATCTCCGCTGGTGATACACCAGTAGTAGTATGTGGAGTAATCTGGTATTTGAAGGGAAATTTGTCTAGTACAATACTCCAAGGTTCTGAGGAACTATTTAAAGCACTCTTGAATGTTTGCACCATTCTCTCAGTCAAACCATTAGTGTATGGTTTATACACGTCTGAGGTAATGTGCCTGGTGCCATTGATCTTTTTAGAAATTCTTTAACTGCATTACTGGTGAAGCAAGGACCATTGTCAGGCACAATAGAAACAGGAAGACCCATTAGACAGAAACAATGGTGCAGGTTTTTAATAGTTTCTTAATACTAGGACGCTTGGTGGGGAGAATATCCACCCACTTTCAGTGTGCGTCCATTATAACCTGGGGCCTCAACTATGGCCTTGACCTTATCTTGACATGTCAAATTTACAGCCAGACAAACTAGCAAAAAGTCTTCCAATTTCGGAATCGGATATTTGTCCAACTTTACAGCTTTATTAGCAGTTCATTTGTAGTCACCACATAGACTAGAATGGTATTATCACGTTTTAGAACTGGGACTACAGCAGCCGCCCACTTAGAATGAGTGACAGGCGAAATAATGCCCTCATCATCAAGTCTGTCAAGTTCCTGATCTACTTTAACCCTCATAGCATAAGAAATACGTCTGACTTTACAATAAACAGGAGGTACTTCCATGTCTACTAGTATGTGGAATTTCTCTCCTTTGTAGTGTTGGAAACATTTTTGTGACGTCTTTTTCAAAATTAGACCGGTCGGCAGAAAGATTGAATTTTTTAGGATATCTCTTCCTAGCAGAGTAGTGCCGGGTTTATCAACCACGATTAGCACAATATTTTGTGTTTCCTTAGTTATTTTAGTGCTATTTCCAGGTGCAATTCACCAAGAATAGGTAATAGTGAACATCCGAACACTCTTAGTTTATCAGAGCATAGTTTTGGATGCTGTGTAGGAGACCAAAGAGTCTGATAGGAATGACTGCCGGTCAGCGAACGTGTAGCGCCTGTGTCTAGCTCCATGTCAGTAGAAGTGCCGTTTAAATGAACTGAGACTAATATAGGTTCATCCAGTTGCGTTAGAAAAATGCACTCGTCATAGGTGAGTACCTTGGAATATTCAGAGTTAAATTCAATGTTATTAGGAATGTTAATGTTCTGGTTAGTATTTGCCTTCTTGTAGTTTTTGCAACTGTTTGAGAGACACACTTTCTTAATATGTCCTTTCTTTTTGCACTTGTGACATTCTGCATCTTTGAACAGACAGTCGCTCTTCCACAACCAGAACGCGGAGATTTAGGTTTATAACTAAATCTCTCTCTTTTGTGGCTAGTCTGATGCGCAACGTGGCTAACACTAGTAGAAGGGCGATAACACATCTCCCTGACATCTCTTGAAGCTGCCTCTTTAGAAAAAGACAATTCTAAAGCTTGTTCGAAAGATAAATCCGCCTCTTGTAACAATGTCACGCAATCCACAAACAAACTTGTCTCTCATGGCATCTTTGAGGTAAGGTCCAAAATCGCAAGTGTGTGCATAAGCTTTTATGCTGGTGACAAATTGTGCAATAGATTCGTTTGCTTCTTGTTTTCTATTGAAAGACTTGAAGCGTTCGTAAATTAGAACAACCCTAGGGTTGAAATGTGCTTTTAACACATATACTAATTTTTCATGAGTACAGTCAGCAGGTTTTGTGGGAGAAACGAGACACTACATTAATGAATACAAACTTGGACCTAGCAGCGAGAGAAAAACAGCCACTTTCCTATCTTCTGTTATGTCGTTAGCCATAAAAAAACAAATCTACCCTATCCAAATAAGTTTCGAAATCTTCCTGGTCCTCGTTAAAAGAATCGATATGGCCAATTACAGGCATAGTGCAATTTGAATCACAAAGTAACTGAGACAAACAGAAATATCCTCGTCACCAATAAATATGAAGTCAAACAAAATATATAAAAGACAACCTACCTGTTTTTCTATGTGGAAACACATTAGTTCGTTTTTCAGTTCATCTGTTTCTTCTTAAGTATTAGCATTAGTTAGTGGCTTTATTACTGGTTAGTAGTTGAGACAATAGGGAGGAAAAATAGAATAGAGTGTGGTTAGCATTTAGAAGAAATAGCTGATCTTTAGATATGATCTGATTTAGGAGGCGCATATAGACCCGACCTGTCTTGTCGTGGAGTTAACTCTGCCCAAGATTTACCTGTGATACTATAGGACGGCATGGGGTTAACAGTGAAAGAAAATCGTGAAGAAATAGATATTTGGAAATTTCTGGAGAAATTGAAAATATACTTTTTTGAGAAGAAGTGCAGAATAAAGAACATAACGGATTTGTCTTGTCGTGAAGTTAACTGAAACTGCCCGAGATTTACCTAAAAGCGCGGCAAATCCCAGACGTTGACATTCGTGCCAAGGTGATCTGTCTAGACAAGCGGAAGTGCTTCTAAAAATAATACAAGCTAATTCCCATTGTCTAGAGGTTGTAACAGGCACGACTAAAATAAATAGTTTATTAGAAATAAATATTAACTGAAAATCATGTATTAACATTGTTCAGACGTAATTGAATCAAATTTATACTGTTTATTATAAGAATGAAACAACTAAAATAGTTTATTAAAAATAATTACACTGAAGGAAGGAAAGATCTCATTATTATTTTTGAATTTTTATAAACTGTTTTTTTAATGAACAGTATAAATTTGATTCAATTATGTCTGAACAATA
>VCCN01005670.1:1741284-1752206 GCA_006491835.1 Architeuthis dux | reverse complement strand
GTGAAAACGAAAGCTCCAGTGAAACCCGTGGCCAGAGCCCAGTGTAAATACGTACAGTGAAACCTGTAGCTTAACCCCAGAGTGGAAACGTCAGCCAGCGGACACACAGCTATTTCCTATTCACGCAATTTCGAGGACTATGATGTCGGTACAGATTGAGAAGAGGAGATCCAAAATGGTGGGGCTCACAGAGAAGTTTAGATCGGTATACGACATGTGGACGATCCAGGTTAGAAATATCCGATCTAATCTAACGTATTGATGCTCTGAGGAGGAATCATACGACACGATGGACGTGGCTGAGAAGCTGGAGTCGGAACTAAAAGCGATATACGACAGCATGCTACTCCAAATGACACCAAACCAAGAGTTTCGGAGAAAAAAGGACACATGCTCAGTCATAACAGAAGACTTAGCAACATGCCTCGCTAATGACAGAGAAGCGTTCGATCCTGAGACGGAAGATTCAAGACTACGCATGCTGCCCGACAGTGAATATGCAAAGTCCACACATCGATCTACAGTTTCCAGAGCCGAAATTCACCGAGACGCTCCAGCAGACATTACAGGAGTCAGTGGCCTTCACCCGACTCCCAGCCGCAGAACCTGCTGCAATTTCTGCTGACCCTCCGAAGTGCACCGAGTCACTCCAGCAGACGTTACGGGAGCCGGCAGCCCTCACTCGACTCCATGCCCCAGAACATGCAGTAACTTCTGACGACCGCCCGAAGTTCATCGAGTGGAGCACAAGCTTTGCCTACACAAGTGACGTCATCGCACCTGAGCATGCACACGTCCCCATCCAACAGAACGAGTATGATCTCCACAAAGTTCCCCTTCCCCACAAAGTACGCCCCCATCTCCCTGACAATGAAGAACTCGCCTCAGTCCGATCGATACACGCTAAATTCGAGCTGGACTACGCAAAATTCACGGAAGATGCTTACGTGGATGGTGATGTGGAGAAGGCAGACAGGCAATCAGAGCTGGGAAAGGTATGGCGTATCCCACATCAAAGGGGTTACCGCCATGGGAAACCGGATGAAATCAGAGTAGTCCTTGATGCCGCTTCAAGGTATAAAGATACTGCCCTAAATGACAATCTACTGATTGCACCGAATATTTCAAATGGGCTGTCTGGAGCGCTCGGCCAACCCCAAAGTCATCTCAATTGTTCCACAGGTCCCACGTTAGCAACGAAGACGGAGATCATCTGCGATTCCTATGGTGGGAGAATGTAGATGCGGATTCAGAACCTAAGGAGTACGGCACGATGGTCCACCCATTTCCATCATGGAAGTTTAGAAAAAATTGAAAGCACCTCGATAAAACATTGACCGTTGAACAACCCATTCAAAACTAGTTGTTCCGGTAGAAAGCAGGTAACAACCCCGCTTTCCAACCCCTGGCCCGCCAGTCACTCATCTTGTTTCCCGTGGACTATACCATGGAGTGCTTGGAAATCACTTGATGCACTGTTAAAAGCAATTAACAGCTAGTCAAGTGGTGATTTGGTGGGAGTGTAGCTGAAGTCAGAGACGCACATGGTTTGGGATAGGGTAGAAATGTTAAAGGAACCGTCGTCCGAACGTAAGACTTGGGATGAGGAGTCACCAGGCACCACCGTGCGCTCCAGATGAAAGAGAGTCGGCCTCCGCAGACATACGGATTCGTCTTTCGCCCGGCCTTGTCGCCGCTAACGAGAATATAAGTGGGATCGAAAGCCTCCAGGGACCTCCTTGGTAAATTTACGAACATTTGTCTCCGAAGAAAGGCGACCCCAAATTCGTTCTCGCCTAGGCCGGGGTCAGAATAAATTGACCTTGTGATTCCAGGGTTAATCCGAAACACGTGTTCGGCGCACACACACATTTATTGGCCCATATTAAGGCGCTGCGAAGCTCTTCCGGTAGTCCGCAGAAATTCGCCTCGGGCGCACGACCTCTCCTCACCGATCACGACATCAAAATCTTAGACCATCTACACCGGCAAAGGCGAATTACGGTAACAGAGAAGAGTTTTTTACCTTTTGTCCCAAACCTTTGTGCTCTGGCTCGATTCACCTCGATCTAGATTGCCACTCCAAACAGGCTTCATTATTGTGATTGTTCGCCTAATTCATGGCCTCATGTTGTATGAACGGCTTTAAACGTTCAAACGTAAACATTATGTGCATCGGTTTACGATGTTAATCGTTCTTATGTGTGTTGTGTATAAACATTGTGTACGTCGTTTTACGATGCCAACCGTTTCTTATGTATCGTGTATTTGCCATATTGTGTTTATGTACTCGCCTAATTCATGGCTTTATTATTTGCAGTTTTCACGTTGTACTGAATGCTGTACTCTAGTTGTACTGAATGTTGTACTCCAGTTGTACTGAATTATTGTACTCCAGTTGTACTATACGTAAAGTGAACATGAATAAAGATCGTTCTGTACACCAGTAAGCGTCAAACCTTTTCCTTCGTCACAAGAGACGAGCCGGGCTGTAGTTATAACCGTTGCTCCGGAATCTAGCATGAATTTAATGTGTTTTGCGTTTAATTTCAAGCTTGCATATACTTTTTGAATTGTCTCCCCTTCAATCCGGAAACAGTCATTTTTTTAGAATCTGTGTTTGCCCTACAAACTCGAGAAGTTGTAAAATGATTCTTTTTCTTGCATCTGAAGCATTCTTTACCATATGCTGGACAATTTCTGATTCCTTTCACACGTTTTCTTTCACAATAGATACAATCATACCTTTTCCAGTCTTTCCCAGCAGCATTAATATCATCCTGGTCGAAATCGTCGTCTTTATTATCTATCTTGTTCGACTGGAATCTACTCTGCTCGGCTGCTCTACACTTATCGATGCACTGAGTCAAAGTCAAATCCGGATCACTTAACAAAAGTTTCAGCACATTTTTATCTCTAATCCCTTTAATTATTTGTAGTTTAATCATGTCCTCTTCATTAGCGTTATTCCATTCACAGTCTTTAGCGCTAGTTTTCAAATTCAACAAATAATTTTCAAAACTTTCGTTAGTGCCTTGATCCTTTCTGAGGAAATCTACTCTGTCTACAATTAATGTCGTTTTCGGTTTACAAAATTCCATGAAAGCTTTTTTCACCATTTCGAGTGTTCTATTTTCTTCATTCTCGACAGAATTTCCATCATCATCTTTAATAAGAACGTTCTGTAAATCTGCTGGCCTTTCCGCCCAAGAAGATACATAAAAAGACTCTTTTTTGTTTTTTAAAACACTAGCCGTTTTAGTATTACGATCAATTCCTTCACCTTCAAATTTTTGGAAATCAAAGTATAAATTCACTTCATCGATCCATTCTGTGAAGGCTTTATGCAAATTCCTCGCCTGCCAATCAAATTTTTCCGGCGGGTTTATAGACATCATTTTAAATACTTCAGTGAAATCTCGGCAAATAAACACAAATGTTTAGGAATTCTTAAACGTCAAAAGTAACATCCCATTAGTGGAATAAAATTACTCACTATTATTTGTTCTTGTTTCTGTCGTTTCTGCCTTGTTCGATCCACATTTTCTGACATCATGGCTGTACGAACGGAGAATACGAACATGCGTGTACCATCTTGAAAAGGTTTATTTAAAAAGGGCTCCAAACAAAGCTGGGCCCCTTGTCACAAGGAATAGACAACGGAACCAAAAAGAGGCCGCTTGCAACAAAGATATATCAAGGGGAATAACTCGTTGTCATTCATCAAGTTCATCTGACATTGCAAGGGAAGCAAGTATGTGACTAACAGTTGCCGCCACATCCATTGACAATTTTAAATTCAAAATTCAGACAATGTTTGAAGAAATTTAGAGGGGCTGAACATGGGCCATTAGGTCCCAGACCAACATCTGGTTCTTTATAATATAGGACATTTACTAGTTAATATAGGACAAGTTATCGGAATATAGGACATTTACGAGTTAATATAGGACAATGCGTTGAAATATAGGATTGCCCTATTAAATATAGGACGGTTGGCAACACTATTGCCAACTCCAATTTGATTTTTTTCGGCTAAAACTGCTTTAAAAAATGGCTAAAATCTGTTAATGAAGAAGAAGAAGAAGAAGAAGAAGAAGAAGAAGAAGAAGAAGAAGGCTATCATACATCAATCTCTTCGGCGAACCACACATGTCTGCCTCAACTTCGCCTCAATTGATGGCTTGGCTATCTTCTGAGACAAACCTATCGTCCAGCGTTCTTTCCACTCATCCTTCCCAGCAAGGTAATACTACTGTAATTTGTTGGTCACATGCGCCGAGAGCAAGCGGTGTTATGTCAACAGCGCGATCGAAGATCAAACACATCTCTCGCCTCAACCGACAAACACGCTCTGCAAACTCTAACCGCCTCGTGACTAAACTTCAGTCAGTTTCCCTTGGTCGCCTGGGGCTCAGACCTTCTTATTCAAAATAAGCTTAACTCTCCTCTCTCCACGATCGTTTCAACACGCATGCTTTTCCCCTATCTTTATGTTCGTCCTTTTACCTTATTCGACCGTAGTCTTTTGTATCTCTCTTTGGTATTACATGAACCTTTCATTTGTAACCAACAAATGTACGTTGTTTGTTTTTCTTCCTACACGACCCTCGTTTTTCCGTTCATATTACCGCGCCAAAAACAATATGGCAGCGTACGCCTTTCTTCCCCAAACAGCTCCGGACAATGAACGCGCTCCCTTTGCGTCACGTGACATCAACTACAGCACAATGGCGAACCATCTGAAGACGCCCTTTTCCAGTGGCAACACGTGCGCTTACTTGTGCCAGAATATAACAGTCCTTCTCAGGACTAAAAGTCTTTTCCTTCTACACCGTGGTCTAATAATGCGTACCGGTCCTTTATAGGGCCAAACAGCAAAGTCTCTCCTTCCACAATAATTCGTACCAGCCCTTTTAAGGGCTACACAGAAAGTCACACATCGTACATCCAGCAACCCTTACATAGCCTACCAACCACCCGGCCTTCGAACCCTTCTTAAAATGTATTTCTAAAACAACCATGTGCGTTGGGAATCAAAGATAACTTAGAGGTCAAGGTTTTCTTTCCTTTGTTTTATCAAATTGAAATCGAGACTCGAGATAGATCTATTATACAGCTATGAACTAGCAAAAAATAATTGAAGGGGATAATTGGTTTATTTACTCTTTTTGTAATATTAAAGCTAGCTTTTTGTAGCACTTCGAGGAAAAAAAAATAAGGAACACACATTAGCAAATTATTGAGGGGGGGGGGGCATCCGACGGCCTGTACAAACTGCTGTATTTATTTTATTTTGTTTTTTAATTCACAAAGAAAGGTGATTGAATAAAACTTGAATAAACAATTCTTTTCTTTTTCCCAAATCTTTAAACATGGAAATTTTATCTGCTTCTGCTAGCTTCAATTCGTTTTAATGAATTATTGTTATAATATAGATTAATTAAAATATATTTAATTTTGGACGCTATTTTAAAAATTTATTTCGGACGCAAGAGTTTTCAAATTCAAGGGAGGTAAGTAAGTTATTGCTAGCTAGTGCCCATACGCTTTCCCCGGGCTTTCCATACCGCTAGTTTCTCTTGTCTCTGTTTGCGATATGTGAAATAGACTTAGAGACTATTAGCACCCGAAGTTGCGTCACTCACTTCACCATTCTCACTTACGGCACCTTTGTAGTCCGAAGCGGTCACCCTTCTCGGTACTGACCAGGCTCGACGTTGCTTAACTTCGGTGATCTTACGAGAATTGGTGCATCTAACGTGATTTGGCCATTTGCGATATGACATTGATTTGAGGGAGAGGGGGCTAAAATACAGGAAACAAAAGACATTTCTAGACATCATAAGGAGTAAATGTTGAATGTTCAGCCTTCTAGCTCCATTGGTGCGGCCTGTATGCATGATACATACATAGCCAGACAGCCAAACCAACTTGAAAACTGAAAGAAACCTATTTTGACAGTTTTGGTTGACGGTTTTTAACTATGTTCTTAATCTACAGTTCGACGTCTAAGCCTTACAGTGACTTACATTCACAAATAATAAATATTATTACAAAGAACGTATTTCTTAGGTTTTCAATCTTTTATAAAAAGATTGACACATTCTTTGCCCACATAACTATCAAAATAAATAATTCTTTTTTTTCAACAAAAAAAAAATCACCTAATGGTAAAAGGGAGATAATTCTTTCAACTGATTCTGTTTTTAGAATCAGTTGAAAGAATTATCTCCCTTTTACCATTAGGTGATTTTTTTTTTTTTTCTTCTATTCAATTCACAGATGATTTCTATTATTTATTTTTAAATTCTATTCATTAAAGAGTTCCACCGTCGGTTAAAGCGAGCCATGAATTTAAGATTTAATAAGAAAATTTATCAATTTTCCTTTCGAAAATCAACACAAAAGCAAAACTGTTTTAGTTGATTTTTATCATAACTCTACTCACTGCTATAGACTGATGGCCTGAGTTAACAGTGCTGATTAGAAATAAAGGATAAAAGAGACTCAAATTCACATCTGGTTTATGTATCAGCTACTTTTACTAACTGAGCTATGAGAACCCTACGGTTGGCAGAAAATGGTTGAAGTAGAAAGATAGAGTGGCAATTAATTGTTTATTAGGTCCTTTAACTCTGAGAAATATTACTCAACTGAAAATGTATAACTAGGTGCCTAAGAACCTGTATAACTATGTTCATTCTAATCAGTTCAGCAGTTCCGAACTTCAATACTTTTTGCCTATTGACATGGTTATTTTCATATAAAATGTAAACAAATGAACGGATCGACCTTAACTCACCATTTTTCAATTCCTGGGGTTTTGTCAACATTATAGTCAAATTTTGGCAAAATTGGTCAAGATTTGAGAAATTTTCCCAATTGTAAATAAAAACATTTTTGCTCATGAAATGTAAACAAATAATAGGATTAGCCATAACTCACCACCCCCAGGTAGAATCACTCCACAAGCCTACATACAAAATTTCATTGAAATATATTAAGGAATAACAAAGTTATCCAATTGAGAAAAGGACACAAAGACAACAACAACAGAAACCCATAGCGAATGATAGCCCCCAGATTTTTTTCTGCCAGGGACAAAAAAAAAACACCACACACACAGCAATGTCTATTATTTATAGCTGCCTTTCTCAATCTGGGTTCCGAAAAGATTTTTTACATGTGTGAAAAAGCACCTGACTTACTTCATTTGAGTTTCTTGATGAAATTTCACACTAGAAACACAAGAATTTTTTATCTTTATTAAATTTCATTTAAAATGGGGAAATTTCTAAAAAGCTACAATCACAGATAATATAATAAAATACTTATAATTAGGGGGGGGGGTCCAGATTTTCAATATTTATCGAAAGTAACTGAGTTCGGTATTTCTGAGATGAGGTGTTAGTATTACTGATACCATTGTTCGGACTGAGATCCTCATCTTGGTTGTCATTTCCACAACGTTTCGGCCGATGTACCCTCCGGCCTTCTTCAGGTGTCAAGTTTTGTCGGTAACTTACCGGAACTATTGAACTGAACCCTTTATTTGATCCACGGGGGTATACTGTCGTTTGGACGGTGGCCTAGATAGCTAAAGCGTTGGTTAAAAAGCGTCTGACTGTTGAGTCATCTGTAGGTTGTGGGTTCAATCCCAGGCAGGAGCACCACAACTGAAAAATTAACCACGAAATAATTTCTAGGACATGGATAGTGGAATGAGGACAGTATACCCCCGTGGATCAAATAAAGGGTTCAGTTCAATAGTTCCGGTAAGTTACCGACAAAACTTGACACCTGAAGAAGGCCGGAGGGTACATCGGCCGAAACGTTGTGGAAATGACAACCAAGATGAGGATCTCAGTCCGAACAATAGTATCAGTTATCGAAAGTAATTTTTAATATAATACATATAAATTTTTGAACAAATTGATATGTCATTAGCTGTACATTTAGGAGGGTGTCCCATAGATATGTCCTTTTTTGTACCAGTTTCCAGTTGTAAGAGAAGTAACTTTGTATTAAACAATTATTTTGCAATAAAGTTAATCAAATGGAGCAGAATTCATGTGAACAATTGCAAGGGAAATAACTGAGACCATTACAACTGGAAAACTAGTACAAAAAGGGACATCCTGTATTTTTAATGCTGGGGTTCCTCCAGTCTAAAAAGGTTGAGAACAGCCGATTTAGACTGCGTACTCATTTAAGTTTACGACAGGTTTACTGGAAATCAATCTCATAAAACTCAAAATAAAATTGGTACAAGTTGAGCGCCTGAAACTCAGACGTGTGAGACCTGGCTATTTTTAAGAATAAAATGATTATTTATCTTATTGGAACCTTATAGACCTATAGATTGAAAGCACAAAAAATAGTTTTTAATTTTTTTCAGAAGGAAGTATCTTACTAACTTTGAAAGTTTTTTTTTTTTTTTTTTTTAAAAACTAACCTATTTTTTTATCGAATGTAAGTAACTTCAAACATTTCAGAGACAGACTAGCGACACCAGTTCAGGCTATTTTTTTTTTCTTCAATGTCAACACGTGGACTTTGTTTATATTGGTAACACTGCTGACGTTTCAGTGATGTCACTGGTGTCAAGGAAAAATGCGTCCCTTTTCAATTTGCCAAACTTTGGGTTGCCTGATAGGAAGACGGTCCATATTATTTATAAAAATGTCCAAACACCATTCAAAATTCCAGGCCGGTATGCTGTGAGAGTTTACCAAGCTCTGGTATGAGACAACGCAACTTATGGTGATCCCAGTGGCCTACCACACCCAGCCATTACAATTTATCTCTTATTTACAGGTGTAGTCTGCGTGATTTGTATTTTGTTAATATCAGTGCACTCTTAAATACTGGGCTATTCAACCGACCTTGTAGTACTGAAATTAGGCCTAGCCAATGCTACACCAAAACTCATGAATTTCCTAAGCTTTGACACCCCTGGTCAACCTGTATTTAGGGGCTGGAGTTAGTGTTGCAAGGAGGAGGATGCGGCAGCCATGACAATAATAATAAGCGCTCTTCTTTCTCGGGAACCTCAATACTTAAGACCCCACTGGACAAAAGTGCTTGAAAACATGTGCAATCAATTGCAGTAAAAATATAAGGCCTATTAAAGAAGAGTAAGAATAAAGTTTTTACAAAACACAGGGCAGGAGCCACAGTTACGTAGTGTATTTATTTACGGAGTTCATATAATTATGAAAGTCTCGAAATTTTTTCATCACTTTTTACCTTCATCCGTATTTTAGTTGTTATTTATACACCTTATTAAAGCTTACTCTTTATTTCCGATTGTGCTGTTATTCATTGCCATAGAAACAGTGGCCCGAATTAATAAGTTGTATAAAAACAACTAAAATTAGGATGAAGGTAAAACTATAAATTTAATTTATTTTAATTTTAATAAAAAGTGGTGTGTTACAATCCTTCATCCAATAATAATAAAGATTGATTTAAGAATGTTTTTATATTTGATTTAAAGCCTGCTAATGTATGTTCCGGATATCATAGGATAATTGTCAGGTCAGGGTGCTATATAGCTGAAACTCCTGCGCCCATGAGTCATTCATAAAGACAAGTTCTAAAATCAAACCATATCGTTTATTGATGGTGATTCTACTGTTACGAATCAAACACATTCTAACCTTACACAGCTAGAACAGAAAGACTAAGCCTCTGTTCGCTTTTCTGTTTTCTCACAACAAGAACGTTACAATTGATTCCAAGATCTGGGTGCTATAAAGCTGAAACTCCTGGAAATTTCCGTCATTGCAGTTGTATGACTAACAAAATTCCAGTTTTACTGTGATTGATGGCAACTCAGTTCTATCTGTGAGTCAGGGCTTTTATCTTGCAATGCAAAACTACAGGCCTCCCCCGTTAAAACACAGTTTGTGATATAATGCGGGTGGATGGTGGACACCAAAATATTAATCTAGCTGCAAAAGAGCCAGATCTAGCTTTTAAAAATAGCTAAATTGGCAATCCTGGTTCTGGCGGCTCGGTTATATTGCGGTTGTCTTTCTTGGACCCTAATACCCATGTTATAATGGGGGACGCCTGTAATACACTTGGCGTAAGGTGGCATAAGGTATTGGGAGAAGTTAACCAAAATATCGACAGCAAAGTCTCGTTAGAAAAACAATGACAACAGATGACAAACTGAATTTTTTGGAAACCATCAACCAAAACCATCAGTTTATGCTAACTTGATCCCTTAGTTTGTGTCCGGCAGCATTCCACACATGGTTTATGGAAAATTCAGACTTTGTTAGTGATCACTGCCAAACAAAAGATTGAGAGAAGTAACTTATTTATTGATCATCCCCAACACGACATGATACCAAAAGAAGTTGGTCACTTGACAGGTTTCTATTGAATGACTAACCAGACCTGTTTTCATTTAATTCCAATCCACCAACCATGGTCGTTGGTTCGTTCTGCAGTGGACAGTTTTGGTGCAAGGATATCTAACTACAAATGAATAAGTGTGTGTGTGTGTACACCGCTATTACTCTACAACTGGACATTCACCAGATATATTAGGCAGTGCAGAATTTGGAGCTTTTTGGATCAGCAGTTCGAGAAATATAATAAAAAAAATAAATAAAACATTAAAAATTATAGATCTTTCTTCATAGTTTATACAGATTATCTCCCTTGATTTCCGCTCTTTAGAATTATCTATATTTAGATAATAAATTGGCAACACTGAAGGGAACTTCAGAGCCGTAGTTTTGTACAGCGAACAAAAAACTATTTTACATGACAATTATATAGGCTGCTTCACACGAAAGTCCAGCCCCTTCCAAACATGCACCCTTGGAACTGGCACTGCCCTAGTGGAATAAAAAGAAAGAATCCAGATGATCCACATAAAAGTTTTTATTTTCGAGAAAAAA
>VCCN01005670.1:1724279-1741274 GCA_006491835.1 Architeuthis dux | reverse complement strand
AAAAAAAAAAAAAAAAAAAAAAAGGGTCCCTTATTTACATCCAGGTAATTTCCACAGGCACAGAATGGAGGAAAGAAAGAAAAGGAAGATGTACGAAAAACCAGTGGCACCTGTTAAAGAGTCTCACAATGTTGTCTGACCAAAGAAGGTATTGGCCTCAGTACCACTGGATGTAGTAACTGGTCGAAGCTTCCCCACAGGGAGTGTGGTCTGTGATCCGGGTTCGGCACATCGGACACGTCTGTTCTCGATCAAACCACAACGACACACAATCCTCGCAGAATATATGCTGAAACAAATTAAAAAATAATTGATAACAGGTCTGAAAAATTAAAAATTGTTTCGGTTATTTCAGATGATTTTTATTCATTTTGTTCGCTGAATTAAAAAATGAAAACCATTTGGCAAAGTTGGACGATTTAACCATCAAAAATAGATTGCATCATAAGGACTGATTTGACCGATCACCGCCAAAGAAGCTAACATTTCTTTTACTTTCATACTAAGCTGGCACAGCAATGATTATGTTTTAGTAAAAAGACGATTATTTTATTTTTTTTTTTTATTAAATCAGGTATTGTAAACCATTTTTATTAATTTTTGACTGCTATTTACCCTCATCTTAATTTTTAGTAGTTTTTTTAAAAATTACAATGTGTAAAATGGTTTACAATAAACGAATAATAGCTTTTTTAACTAAAACCAAGTTGAATTGTAATTTTTTTTTTAAAAACTACTAAAAGTTAAGATGAAGGTAAATAGTCAAAAATTAATAAAAATGGTTTATAATACTTTGTTAATAAAATTGTCTAAATAAAAAATAAAATAATCCTTTTTTTTACTAAAACTCAAACAGTCATTGTTATGCCAGCTTGGTACTCGAGTACATAGAAATATTGTGTAAGTACAAGAGTAAAAAATGTTAGCTTCTTTAGCGGTGATCGGTCAAATCAGTCCTTATGATGCGATCCATTTGACGGTTAAGTTGTCAAACTTTGCCAACCATTTTTCTCCATGTACTAGGTTTTCAAGAAACGCTTTTTAGTAGTAAATTATAGGTTTTTGCATAGTTTTGCACTATACCCCCAGGCATTTTACTCAAAAATGAGGGTCAACCTCACACAAAGGTTGCAATAAAAACAAACTCAACAGATTTTGTGTCCTTAATATGTTCTGAATGAGAAAAAAAAAGTCTACAAAAATTGTATGATGGGAAAGTTTTGAAAATCGCCTAAATATGATCCTACCAAAAACGCCTTTTTAGTCATATGTCGATGACCGTACAAAATGTGTACTTTATAGTCTAGTCTATAGATTATTTCTTGGTGGAGATATATACATATATCATTGGAAAGATGTTTCTAACAGTGTATCTTGTCAATTTGTAGTGATTGAGTGTGTTTTGTATTGGTGGTAAGTCTCTGTCACTACTAACAACCCACATTCAGATAGAAACATCGGTCCATGCAGACATCACTTCTCCGACTTCCTTTTGAAAACGACTTAAGTCAAAACATGTTATGGTATTAAATAATTTCTAGCAAATTATTCTGAGTCTCCACATTGTCTTTTCCTAGCATTATTATGTCGGATAAACTTATCCTATTGCACACCATAATATCAAGTGTAACTATAAAATGCCTTGCACTTCCTTCATGTTTTTGGCTGTAATTTTATTTTGTCAACAGATACAAATTGACAAGATACACACTGTTAAAAAGCTGATAAAATCTCTTCTAACGATATATATATGTATATACTTCCATCTAACGGATTCGCCGTTATAACTGGCGGATTCAAAAGTACGGCAAGCAAATTATTTACTTTTTAATTTCCTTGGGGAAAAGGGATAATCTGACAGTCTTGCAAGAATATAAAAAGAAATGTTCAGTTAGGACGAGTGTGTGTCATCGCATAGTGTCGTTGCAACGAGTGTGTGTCATCGGATACTGTCGTTACAACGAGTGTGTCTCATCGGATACTGTCATTTGAATGAGAGTTTACTGCATTTACTAGGTTTATCATAGTCGTTTGATAAAAAGCGATGGTGAGGAGAGGAGGAGCGGGAAGTAGGAATGTATGTGTATATATGTATCTGTATCTGTGTGTGTGTATGTATGTGTGTGTATATCTGTGTGTGTGTTACCAAGCAATAAAAACAAGACTTACTTTACAACTAAGTTTGACTGGATTTGCAAAGTCATCATGACAAATGGGGCAGGACTCTCCGGCTATGTGAACCTCTTCAGATGTTGGTTTTGTACCCAAATTCTGGAACAAAAATGCAATTAAAGATGTCATAATTTAAATAAAATTGTTTAGTTGGGTTCTTTCACTTTAATTATCCAGAATATTAATTAAAACCAGAAAATTAAAGTAAAATTGTTTTAGGAACTTTTGGGTCATTTTTTCAATAAAAGACAACAATAGAGAATTTGCCTGGGTTTTCTTTATATTTACAAAGAAAGTTTTATTATCAAACATCATAAAAAAGAAAATAGATCACTCAATAGAAACCATCACATGACCAATATCTTTTGGCAGCATTTTCAATTAAAAGATTGGAAAAAGGGGTGCTCAATGTATAAGTTAATTCTCAACCTTTTGCTGTGCAGTGATCACTAAGAAAAATGTTCAAATTTTCAAAAAACAAGCGTGAATGTTACTGTATACAAACTAAGGGACCAATTTATCATGAACTTACATTGAAAATTGAACCCCCACTAATAACCTGGGGGGGGGGGGATAAAAAAACATTGTTTCTAGACATAAGGAGGAAATGTTTAAATTTTCAGACCTTTAGCTACATTGGTGTGGCTTGAACATGCAGCACATACATATATACATAGCCAGCCAGACCAACTTAAAAACTGAAGAAATCTATGTTGACAGTTTCTAATAAGATTATATATATATATATCTTATAATATAAGAGTCATTGTCCCTTTCTGTTTGCTAGTTTCTATCATGCTAAAGTAAACAGAAAGGGTAAAGTAACTGTCTGTGATAGCCAAAAACCTGACATCTTCTGACCAACATCCTGGGCTCATCACACCCCCTTTCTCCTACCAACATCAGTTTTTTTCCCCCCAGTTCAGTATAGATTTCACACAAACATGAGGTGTTGGACTGTACATACTGGAGACTTCTGCACTGCAAAAGAGCTTCTGAAGATGCCCAATGAAACAAGGTTTATCTTAATGATAATAAATATGTTTGAGACAAGACACTTTTTTCAATCTTTCATTTCCACATTGTCAAATTACTTCTACCATTCTGTCAGATTACCTTACATCCATCCATATACATACATACAAGTATGGTAAGCACATGTAAAGATAAAACTCCCATAAAAAGAACAAGGCATACATTGGACAATCCTAAGCAGCCAATTACGGACATGAACAGAATTTCACCATTAATAATGAATCTATATAAGAAATTAACTAAACACTAAATTAGTTGAATTTTGATCTGAAACTTTCACTGTATAAGGTTTGATATATGTGATTAATGAAGAAGCATTGGGTTAAGTGCATTGACAAGGAAGGAGATTATGTTGAAAAATATATCACTATACTTTGAAGGAGACTGTTAGGTGTTAAGAGTCATTTTTGTCATGGTCAAATCGCTCAAACTTTTGGGTAGCACTTATATACCCTCCCCCCCCATACACACACACACCTAGGTATACTTACCGTATCACTATTAAATTTCTTGTAAGTTTTCCATAAATCAGAGGATTTTATATACACCAAATTTAGCTGCAATAAAATAAAAATTTTGATAAATGAAAATATTAGAAAAAAAAAAAGAAAAAACAGATCTGGTTAATAGAAATAGAAACCGTCTTTTGGCAGCATGCTATGTTGGGGGTGATCAATTAAAAAGTTGGAAAAAGGGGTGATAGATAAATAAGTTACTTCGACTTTTGTTGAGTAGTGATCACTAAAAAAAGTCCAAATTTAAAAGAAAAACAAGCATGAATGCTGCTGGACACAAACTAGTGATCAATTTAGCATAAACTTACATTGCAAATTGAACCACAAAAATTTAAAAAAAAAAAAAAAAAAAAATTTTTCTAAAACATAAATCTTTGTTTTCAGCCCTCAAGCTCTATTTGTGCACCTTGTGTGCGTGATACATAGCCAGCCAGACCAGATTAAACACTGAAGAAATCTATGTTGACAATTGATGAAACTCTGTAAAAGAAAATCCTAATAGACGCACAACTAATCATTTCGTCTTTCATATCAAACAATGGAAACATTTCAGTTGTTTTTAAATTAATAAGCGAGGATGTGTGGGGTGGCCCAATGGTTAACGGCACATAGTTTGAACTCTGCTTTGCCAAGTTCATTCTCCGGCTGTTTGTGTCACTTTGCACTAAGGCATGAATCCATCTCTCCACCCGGCTAGGGGTAAAATAGCGCAGGTGAAGTGAGTGAGGCCACTTCGAGTGCTGGTTGCCTCTAAGTCTAGACAGACAGAGAAACTTGCGATATGTGAAGCCCAGGCAGGCATGGCAGAAGCCATAGCCAGCATATGGGTACTAGTAGTTTTTAAATTAATAAGTGATACGGTCTACTACTTTCACCATTCTTAGACAATTGAAGGAATTTCTCTTCTTAAAATGGAAATATCAGCTTCCAATAAAATTCATTAATCTATGCTTATTAAGATGTAAAATAAAATTATTTTTCAGAAATTTCACTGTTTTTTTTTGTTGTTTTTACCCCTAAATGGTACCAAAAAAAGTATTTGACAAAACAGCAGTCGTCGAAAAGCCAAGTTGGCAAAACTGATGTTCATCAAACTGGTTGTCTCCAAATCGTCTGACTGTTGACAATACGTTGGTCGACAAAACGACCGAACAAACATCTTCAACAGTCACTGTACCTTTCTTGACACAAAACAATATCAATTGAATACAAACTGAATAAAAAGATTCATTTCTTTTATTATTACTAGCTGGACCCTTGGAAATTCCATGGGTGTTGACAACTAAGATTATCTACTATCTCAGGCTCTTCTCTCACTCTTTGCCTGTATCTTCTTATTCTCTCCCTTATCCCTTCTAATCTTAGTTGCTGTCCATGTATCTAAATGTTATACAAATATGGATTAATTTCATATGCAAAAATCTTCCAAACCCCTCAGTAAACTACCCGATTTTCTTTTCTCCCCTCTTATTAAACTACCTTTCTTTTCTGCCCCCTCTCTTCCTACCCTCTTATTAAACTACCTAACCTATCCATTATGCTATTACTGAAAGTATAACATTCAAACACAGGTAGGAACAAGCAGAATAATACTACAGCTAATTACAATCGGTGAAAAATATTTTGGTTTAACATTTATAGCTGTCTGAAGCTAAATAGATTAATATTAGTTTAAGTACCATATTTATTCAAGTTCAATACAAACTGGAATATAATGCGACTGCCAGGGTATCAGTGGTGGACCAATATGGGTTTTGGCAGATGCCGATGCAATGGCATACTTAGATTGCATGGCAGCCGATGGCCGATATGTTTGGGGTTTTTGCATTTAAAATAATGTATTATTCACTTGAACACAGAAAAATATTTGAAAACAAAAAATGTGCATTGTCTCTGTTTGGGAAATGATAAAGTTATGAAATGCATACATTAGTTATAAACACTGTATAAACACTTCAATGTTTACCCTTTATTTTATTCCCCTCCCGTATTTTCTTCACTTTGCTTCCAGTGACAACCAGCCAACAGCTAAAGAAGCTTTCCCTTCTCTTTCCTTTGGAAAGTAAGAAGACTAAGACCCAACATGACTGCCTCCGCCCTCCCTCCATGTGTTGTACGGTCGTCTCTCTGGACTTGCCTACCCCGCCTCTGACCTTTGATCTCATCAAGCTGAATTCATGAAAAATTACATGCTTTTTTGGCCCCCTCTCTTTCAACCTTTCAGTTTTAATTTAAAATTAAAAAGGTATTTTTTTCTATTAGAATAAAAATTAACCTCATTGAGCAAAATAATCGGCTGATGCCG
Source organism: Architeuthis dux (assembly GCA_006491835.1). NCBI lineage: Eukaryota > Metazoa > Mollusca > Cephalopoda > Oegopsida > Architeuthidae > Architeuthis > Architeuthis dux. The sequence goes on along the minus strand of VCCN01005670.1, from coordinate 1,735,247 downwards.
ATTATCTCAAAATGCCAAATATCAGCCCAATTAATCGGGCAATATGTATGGTTTTTTGGGGGCGGGGGTACACTCGAGTCTAATGCTACCCCCGATTTTTTATATTAAATTTCTCGCATTATATACAAGTGAATATGGTAACTCAAAAAAATCATCTAAACAGCAATTTCTGACATATAGATGCAACTAAAAGCATCCAGATCTGGATGAAAAGCATCTAAATTGGCAACACTGACCAAGAGACGTAACTAAAATTTTGGTATGTCAGTCAGTGATGGTAATTGATGCTAGTGCATCTAAAAAGATACCAGAAGAGCAAAAGAAAACAAGTGTGAAAAGACTTACCTTAAAGACTGTGTAGATCACAAGAAGGAAGGTGGAAAACCATTGGCCTCCATAGGAATCATCAAGTAAAAAGTAGACCCAGGGGACAATAGGAGTAAGACAACCATAAAAATATATCACTTTTTCTATTAGCATAAAATATTTGCCCTGAAAAAGAGGAAAATATAGGATATTAGGTTGTCCAGAAAGGAACGGAAAGAGTTTTTATCAGAATAAAAGTTTAAAACGAACTAGCATTCCAAGGGAAATTATGAATCACTGACACCCATATATGCTGTGTTGGGGGTGATCAATTAAAAACTTGGTCTGTGATAAAAAAAAAGTCCGAATTTTCAACAAAAAAAATAAATAAAGCGGGCATAAACTAGTGACCAATTTAGCATAAGTTTACATGCAAAATTGAACCCCCCACTAAAACCCTACTCATTGAGAGGAGTGTGTGTACAGAATTTCAAGGTTTTACTATGAATGGTTAGAGCTGGGCAAAGTCTGGATAAATAGATATAAATGTGTGAACACATGAATAACCTAAACCTTTGGTAGCAATTAAAAAACAAGTGATGGGAAAAGGGGTTTAATCAATGTAGGATAAATCTGAACACACATTTGCCAACATGTAACAATTTGATTTATGCTTGAGCTGTAAATATCATTGTTTCTTTGAGTCAATAAAATCTTGTAAAGCTTATTGTGTCATTGTTAAAGGATCGCCTCTTTTCTGGATGTCCATTATCCTTTAAAGACTGTTCTCCTCACCAAAAAATCTGGAACCAACTCTGAACCATACGAACAGGAACCGATTCTTGGCCACATATTTGATTCATGTTTCATGGAGTTTCAGTAACTTTTCATCTAAGTTTTAACTCAAACAAAAACTACTTTTGTGTGATTTTTCTTTATTTTGTTTTTGGATTAATAACTCCAATTTGTAAACAGTAGAGAATTAGAAAATTACAAAAACTTGTAAAATAATTACTGTATAAAATGATATATAACAACCAACGTAGTAAATGGTGTATAAAGTGGATACTGACATCCATTGCTCAAAATGCTGACTTCATCTATCTGCAGTAAAACCAGAGGACACAGCCATAAACTACAAATTAAGATCTCCACTGGTGTTAGAAAAAAATTCCTTTCAGCAAGAGTAGCAAACACATGGAACAGCCTAAGTGAAAAGACAGTCACATCTGAGAATATCAATATTTTAAAACAATCTTTATTCTGATATCAGACATACCAAATTTAACTACCATTTTTCTTATTAGTTTAAACCCAGCCCAACTACACTGAAGCTGGCTTAATGACGCAATTAGCTGTCTAAAAAGCCCATTTCAAGTATATTTAAGTATATAAATGCCAAAGAAAACGCCATTATTTTCTGAACAATCTAATATAATATTACAAATATGTAAAGAAAGTTTCAAAGGTTTCACAAACCTATTGGCCATTTACATAAGATGAGGAAGGATATGGTGTAATTCTTCATTAACCAGAATAGCTGAAAACCTGCCCTGTCTACTTTATATAGTTAAACAAAAAGAAAGAATCTGTTTAGCTAACCTGATGGACACAAAGTACAGTTTAGCCTTATACTCACATTTTAAATCGAACCCGTCACTCAAATCTTTAACATTATTTTTTGAAAATTCTAAAACTTTTGAAGACATGCTCTGAGGTCCCTTTAGTAACCACAGAAGATTATAGTTCTAACCGTCCTTGAGTTCTGTGATGACAGACGGACAAAAAAAAAAAAGACATTTGGTGAACTATAGTAAGACTAGTTTACCACCTTTTTAATTGATCACCCCCAACACAGCATATATGGGTGGTGATTTTAAATTTCCCTTGGAATTCTAGTTACTTAGCCATTTTATTTTTGTGTAGTGTCAATAACTTCATTTTAAAATACCTTTGTATGCATGTATCGTATATGTATCACATAGATACCACTCTCCCATTAATTACTGTATTAAAATAACTCCAATTAGTGATAATTGACTGAAATCGTTAAACTTAATCACCTTTTAATAGAGAAAGTGCAAGATCACTGAATTGGAATTGATAGCTTGCAAGCATTTAGTGCGGGGCCTTTGAAAATGCGGGGCCCATAGCATTTGCTACATAATTAATCCAGCACTGTGTCTATCAAGACAGAAGGAGACTTTCTCATTTTGGGCAAAAGAAAATGAAAGCAGAAGGAACACCATCCATTCTGGAACGAATTCATAGTGGTGCATTTGAAACATCTAAAATAAACGCACACACACACAAAGATGAGGATGATCCCAAAAAACATCAAATAATAAACATTTTCTTTCATTTAACATCTGTCTAATAAACAGGGGGGGAGGGGGAAAGTTGTGACGTCAACTTACCCTTTGCCGATATGGTACAATGGAGCGGGGCCACATTGCTACGATTGATTTGAGGATGATGCAAATAAATTTTAAAACAAAATCTGTTATTCCAACAGTCCAGGCCAAAGTCCAGATGTCCATCTTTTCCATAGCAGGAAGCTGAAGGTATAATCTGAAACAAAGCACAGGTATACCTTGATTAGTGCAGTTAATTTGTTACAAAATTTTCCGCACTGTTCAAGGTCTTATTATAATTTAATGTGGGTTTTTTGTTCAGCTTATATTTAGTTACATTAATTTGTATTGCAATATCTTAACCGTACTACAAAGATATGGCTGTAGCATATAAACACATGAAAAATCCCTTATGGATGTCTAATGAGATAAGTGAATTCTTCAAATGTTTTTAGTAATAAATTTTGTGATATTACTGTATTTACCCATGTACAATGCAAGAAATTTAATAACAATCAGGGTCAAAATGGAGGGGAGGTAGCATTATGCTCGGGTGTAAAAAAATGATAACATATTACTGATTTTTAGTTACAAAAAGTGGGATTGCATTATATTTGAGATCGCATTACACCAGTAAATACAATAAATTTCTGAAATAAATAATGATAAAAGACAGCATAATTGAGTCTCCAAAATAACTGTAGACTGTGTAGCAAAATAAGATAGATAGAATAAGTTTAAATGCGTATATAAAAAATTGTGCAGTGTATATAAATTGCAATTGTTGGGTCAGGAATTAGGATATGGGCTATATTGACAAATGCTAAACAAGATGAATTGTTTTATTTAGTTGAAATTGAAAAGTAAGGAATGTTATTAAAATGGGGGTTTTGTTTTGTTAAAATGACAAGCAAAAAAATTCCAGATTGATTCCTCTATTATGGAATTTTTGTACAAGAATTTACAATAAGAAAAAGATGCCGGCTGATCCGGCTAAAGAATTTACTGTCGCAAAGAGAAATAATGTAATGTTTTAATGTCAAGAAAAGATCATGTGTTAAAATGGCATACCGATAAATAGGAGGTGAAAACTCAGTCGGGGAGAGGACAGTGCCAGAACTTGTGTCCGCGGCCCCACTCCACAGAGGGCACGGTCAGTCAAACTCAGTATTTCTAGAGCTACACAGCTTTTTGACGTGAAGTGTAAAATAGGAGATAGGTGCTACTTGGAGAGTTTTGGAAGACATAGTCAATGCACACAGTTGCTACTGTGTATGTGACAACTCAAAATCCAACAATATTCTGAAGGATTTTGTAGTATCACGTATCATACCATGAGTAAAGTCAAATACAAAACGAACATAATATTTAAAATCGGACTTCATTTTTTCTCAATGAAACAGTTGACTTTCATATCAGTTCCTTTCAGCAAAAGCCACAGTACACAAACAGAGAATGAACTTCAAACGATATCCAACCAGTTCCAACTATACACACCAGTTCAACACACGAGTCGTTTGCGTACATAGGGGAATCTCCCAACCCGATAACGTAACAACTGTACACGTTGGTTAATGTGCCATGTGTATGAGAATAAATCTAGACCTAGTGATATTTCAACAGCTCCAGAAAGTAGCTACCAGATGATGCTAGCACAATCTCTATTTATGCTATGTTATAATGACCCTGTATAGCACTGTTTCATTTAACGTTGCATTTTTAGGAATTAGAACAGTTAGAGCGCTAACCGACATATTACTGTACTTGAAAGAAAAGAAAAAAGGCTATTTAAAAAATGTATTAAAGTTGAATGACCAATTTGACTAGCATATTAAAAAGATTTTTTAAACTTTCAAATTTTCAGTTAGTTTCTCCTCGATTTTATATTCAGAAAGACTTTATACCATAATTTCACTGCACTTCCAACACCATATAAAACAAACAACAAAATTTAGTTATCCTTTTTATGCAAGGGACAGGCTGTGAAAAGGCATGGTAACGTAGTAACATCATTACGGGGCACACCTGTTCATAGGGAGGCACAAATAATCAAAAGAACAAGTGATAAGGGAGTGTAGAGATCTAAATCAAAAGGTTGCTGTCTTTGATTGGGACAAAAACTTATACAAACTTACTGCTCCATTGCCTGCAGGTGCAAAGCATAGAAGACTGAGGCAGGGGAGGCACCTCAGGGTTCTTGTAGGAGTTGTGCCCCTTTGATTAATCTACTTTTGGTTAGTGTAGGAAAACAAAACAAAATTACGTTTTGAAGTATTTAAAGCGGTTGTTTCAGCTTATCGTTTCTAAAATCTTTTCCATGTCAAAAACAATGTAAAAATCATTTACAAAAAGAAATTTATTGGTTGTTTGAGCCAAAATTTCAGTATGTAATGTTCAGCACACCAATACGAAAAAAATTAAAGACTCTTGATAATTGATTGGATGAGCGTGAAACAAGTAAAATGGAAAAGTGAAGAAATGGGGTTCTTGGCCATTTCTATTTGTTGGGGGAACCAAAATCTTCATCTAACATGTGAACACACAGACACACACAGCTGGTTGGGGAAGTCCAGAACGTGTCTGAAGATATCGGTACATGGATTCCTTAAATAAGATGTCCCAGAAAATGATTCCAAAGAAGGTTCATGCTGGATCACCTGCTGAGATCATTAAAAGTTAATTTTCTTCTTTAAATACATTTTGTAATTTCAATTACCTAAACACTTAGAATATAAAGGTGTGAAGCCAATTCAGTTGAGAAATTGTCACAGAATTCAAATATTATTGTGTACAATCATCTTTCTCTTACAAATAATGAAATAGTCTTCTAAGGAAAGTAAATCTTGCATAAAATATAAAAGTTATTTCCCTTGAGGTGTTACAGACAAAAAGTAAAATATACTCATACAGGTGACATATTGTAAAATAATACAGGCCGGAATAATTTTGCAAGCAAGGAAGGTTAGATGAATATGTAGTAAACCAATCAAATGGCCTTCCACAGGGTTTTTGAAATCTCTCGTCAATGATTGGCCGAACCGTTAAACAAAGAGTTTGACGGTTTTGGTGGTAAAATACACTGGACAGGACAGCGGCACTCGGCAAGGACACGGTTGTTCGACGCCCAGCCGGACATGGGGAGACAGGGAGTGGTGGTTAGACGTTAAAGTGAGAGAAGGGAGGCAGACAGCCAACGATAATGTTAGTAGTTCAACTATGATAAATTACATTGCTAGTTATTGAGAGTAATTTTTATTCAAGGAAAATTAGCACTTTGTTGAAGTGTTGGCATTCGAACCATCGTTAAAATGAATCAATTTTAACAGATAACAGACAGACTGTTTTATTTTCTCTCAAGACTGAGAAGCAATTTACATTTCCCCCTCAGGTCTCCACACGGAAGACATGTTATATTTCCCATATTTTATATGTATCTCTCCCTTGTGTTTGGTGGGGCACTTTTTGCCATGAACCTGCCTGGTCGCCAACTTTGATGCATCATCGTCTTTCCTGGGACTGATCGGCTAAAACATGTGCATCCATTATGCTACAATATCATTATAGTAGATTAAATTAAAATAAACACAGTAGGTAAAAACCACTGGTATTTTGAAGGGATGATCCATATATAGAAATACACAGAGTAGAAATACTTACATTCTGTAAAGTTTCTGTTCAGAAAATACCAAGTATATACACAGAATGTTGAGGAAGAGAAATGCCACCAACCACAGCAGCTTTGTCATCAGAGATTTCCGCTGAACACCTCCTTGCTAAAAGGGGAAAGAAAAAAGAGGGAAAAAAATTAAAGAGAACTAGCATTCCAAGGGAAATTATGAATTACTGCCACCCATATATGCTGTGTTGAGGGTGATCAACTAAAAAGTTGGTTTGTGATCACTAAAGAATGTTTGAATTTTCAAACATGTGGGCACAAACTAGTCGCCAATTTAGCATAAGCTTATATTGAAAATTGAACCCCACACTAAAACCCTATTTTGGAGGGGAATTTTCAAAAAACAAAAAAAAAAAAAAAAAGAAGCATTTTCCCTACTTATTGGGGGGAGTGTGTTTACAAAATCTCAAGTTTCTACTATGAACGGTTAGGGTGGGCAAAGTCCAGATATATAGATAGGTACATATAAATGTGTGAACACATGAATAACCTAAACCTTTAGTAGCGGTGATTAACAGTTTACTTTGAAAAGCAAATTTATAAATACTGTGACTAGCAGAAAACCCGCCCTAGGGCGAGATTTTCAGCTAGTTCCTGCGGAAGGCCTAAAATGGTCCTTTGCTCCCAATAAGAGATCAAAAGTGTTCTTTTAGGGATTCCTTAATTCAATACCTCTGGCTACAATGTGGAGTTTCGGCTACTTAGAGGTCACATACAAATAAACAGAATCGGGCTTTAAGTATCATATAGATAGATGGAAATCAGATCATTATTATCGGGGTGAGCACTAACGCAGACCCCACACTATTATTTTTCTTTGGAATTTCAAAAAACTAATATGCTAAAAACATGCCCGAGTGTCCCATTAATAATATCTTGAAACAGACTTTTAATATTGACATCTGATAAATTTTAACATTTTTTCATTTAGATTTTTAATATTAGCTTTGCCAATTTTAAATATTTTTAAATGTAATTTTTTAGCCTTAAGATTAATGGGTGCAAGAAAGATTCTGAAATTTCAATCTGCTCTGCTATTTTACCTATAGCTTAGTAAAAGGGCATTAGTGTGGAGTGAATATAAATAGCCTCTACCAGAGTTTGAACTTGGGTTACCAATTCCATTGTCCGTGCCATTACCACTATGAACCTACTTTTAAAAGTTGTGATAAAAAACATTGAGATTAAAAACTAGCCAACAATCAATAGTGAAAATATTAAAGTACAAATAATTTAAGGTTAACTGTCTTACATCATTTTAGACATGATCGGCTATATTATCTGTTTGTAACATGTCTTTTGTCAAAGGAGATAACTATTAAATGCTAGTTAAAGAGTAGTTAATGTAACCTCCCTTAAAAGAATTAAAAATCCGGAAAATATTTTTTCAAGTACAATGCAATTGCAAAATTCTTTAAATACTGCTGTCATTTTTTTTGTGACATGGGTAAACTAGTTTAGTTAACACATTGACTCCAGATCACGTATATATATATATTTTTGGATGTCTTGGAAAATGACGGAACACGCATATGTACGTTTTTTTTGTTTTTTTTTAAATAGCACTATTTTGTATATCAATGACAGTTTTTAGACAAAAATGACTAAAAATGCCAGTAAACTTGTTTTTCAACAATTTTGAAAAAGTTTTAACTACTGAAATACTTTCAGGTGGTTTTGCAGATTTTTCAAAATATAGAATTTGAAAACAGAATTTTGATGCATTTTTCAGGCATTGGGATGAGTAAAATCCATAAAAAGGTTATCATCATTCATAATGTTTTGTAATTGCAACAGTAATTGAGGACACTAGGGTAAAGTGTAAAATTAAAGAAAAAAACAGAAATGGCCCACACGGGACCTACCCCTTTCCAATTTGACGAATACTAAATCCACAATGTAAAAGAATAATTTTCCATTTGGAACTATTCTTTATTATAAAATTGTGCCTTTAGATTGGATAAGGTTCTGTGATAGGTTAGAGTTTAATAGCTTACTTAGGTACATCACATATATATTTATGAAATCCATCTTACGAATGAAAGAATCCATTCCAAGGACGGAGAAAGTATATATGTCAAACCTTGGACTCACCCAAACTGTCTAAAAATGTGACCATTAGTAACAACACTTTACAGAAAAAATATTGGTATGGGTGTCCGGGTCATAATTTCCCCGCCGTCCTGGGGGATGGTATCATCAAAAACCATCCCAAGTCAATGTGTTAAACAAGCCAATGATTACCAAAATCGTTATTTTTCATAAAGAATTCTGGACACTAAAAGGTTAAAGTTAACTAATGATGTCAAATCAAATGCTAAAAGTTAACATCCTTACCCGGGTCACAAGTTGGTGTGTTTGCCGATCCAAAGAACGGTTGGCATAACAGAACGTTCCAAAAAGATTAAGAAAAACCAACAAACCTGAAAGAAGAAACGAAAGACAAAATGTTATCAGAAAATCTTGATATTTACAAAACTTAGTAAGGCAGAAAGGTTAAATCGGGTACAAAAGGTCAAATCCGGGCCCAAAAGAGGTGAGGAACATTGTTGCACCAATTTTCCAAGTGGGGAGGGGCTGCCTCAGAGCAGCAAATGCCTAATCTTTATAATACTAAAAGTCTCATTTTGTTTATCTGTTTGTGACCTCCTAAATAGCCTAAACAGGCATTGTAGCAAGAGGTATTGAATCAAGATAGCCCTAAAATGCGTTGACTTGAAAAATGAAAAAAAAATTAAAATCCGGGTGATTTGCGACTGAATAATAATGGTGTGGGGGTCTCCATTTACGCTCACCCCTATCTATATTAATATGGCCAATTTGTCAAGGGAGATAAGTTATCAAACTCAACTCAGGCTATCACTCTACAGCAGCCAGCCAATAATGTGGATTGGAAATGAAGAATAAGCTCCTGTCCCTCCTGCCAGTCAAAATTAACACAATGGGTTACTTCACTGAATAAAAATAAATTTTAAAAATAATTTCTTTAATAATACTACCAGTACAAAACAAAAGCAAAAACAAACAACAAACATGGTGCAGTTATTCGAAGTAATGGGTGGGTTTAAAAATGTAAGATTTGACATCTGCTAACCATAAAGCTTTCATGAATAAGTGGTCATAGCAGCTGGGTGTAAACCAAGCTTCCCTCTGGCAAGAGGGATGCGAGTTCGAATCTCACCAGGAGCTTATTCTTTATTTCTGATCTGCTCTGTCTGATGCCATAGAGTGACGGCCCAAGTTGAGTTGTGTTAAAAAAAAAAATTTAAAAAAAAATAAAAATTAAAGATGAAGGTAAATAGTAGTCAAAACTAATACAATGGCTTCCAATACTTCATCTAATGATTAAAATAAATAATAAAATAATTACTTTAATAATACTACTAGTACAAAAACAAAAACAAAACAGAAACTGAGTGGTCAAAGCAGCTGGGCATAAACCATACATCCCCCTGGGATGTGAGTTCGAATCTCACCTGGCGCTTACTCTTTATTTCCGATCTGCACCCTTTGCTCGCTGCCGAGTAGTGATAAAAACAACAAAGAATTAAGATGAAGGTAAATAGTAGTCAAAACTAATAAAATATTGAGTTACAATATTTCATCTAAGAATGAAATAAGTGATTTTTTTCTGTTAGAAAGAGAAGAAAGAAGAAGAAGAAGAAGAAGAAAGAAGAAGAGAAAAGCATGCTTACCAAGTCTGTGGTCGTACATAACTTTGATAAAAAGAATGACAGCAAAGATTCCCGACTTCTGTAACCACTGCAATATGATCCGCCAATCTGAACGGTTACCCAGATTGTGTTCGTGGTGAGTGTGTGTATGTGGCCCTTGCAGGGGAGTTCTTCGTGTAAGCAAGTCCTGTGCCTGCGGGTGTTGATGCTGATGTGATTGCTGTGCCTGTGGGGACTGGGCCTGCTCCTGGGCTTGGTGCAAGCCAGAATCGACCCCAAACAGATTTGTGCCATTGAACAGTCCACCAGGGGGGGTGGGGAGTTGTGGCTCTTGAGGACTCACCGACTCCATGTTGATCACCATCGACTGGTGATGTGGATTGATCTGGCTGACCGGGTGACCACTACTACTACTGGACAGAGCAGCAGTACGATGGATGTTTGCCAAAAGGTCACCAGTGGAGAGCTCTCCATTGGAAAGACCCGTGCCAGTCAACGGTCTCAGATGTGGCGGTAACAGCGGAAGCAAGTTCTGGACTTGGGAACCCAAGTTGGCCGTCAAATTTGCTGGGTGTGGCAAACCTCGAAAGTAATAGACAAATTGCGAATTGTCTGACGAGGACGTTGACCGGGTCGCCATTTCCACAAGTTAAGGAAAAGTTTTAAAAAACCTACAATAATAAAAAAAAGTTAGAGATTTTTTTTTTAAATAAAAATTCATTTTTTGTCTATGACATTTTTCAAGTGAGATAACTAAGAAGGAAGTCTACCATCATAAAATAACAAACTGATAATTGTATTAGTGATAAGGCCACCCCTACCCTGATGACTAATATTAACTCTTGAAGTCCTAAAGAGCACGAGGCCGCACGTAAACAAACATGGCCAAAAATCCTAAAATGCACAGGTAGCACAAGTCTTTCCTGCAATACTGCCAAGTGTCACAACAATCTGCCCA
>VCCN01005670.1:1700821-1713353 GCA_006491835.1 Architeuthis dux | reverse complement strand
GTTTTTGGCCAGAAACGTCTCCAACTATCTGGCAACCCTGCTGTTTCTATCCAACTATCTGGCAACCCTGTTTCATACTAGTGTTGTACCGAATCCAGTCCAAATGCAAGCAATGTAGTACGGATGACTAAGTTAATGTTGAACGGTCAAAAGGCATCAATAATGTCAACTCTGTACTATGAATATTTTAACTGAATTTGTACTACGTAATTTAATGTTTTTGTAAATTTGGATAAATAAGTTGAGTAAAAAGAATGTTAGTATCTGAGGGCAAAACCTTTTTTTACTCAACTCTTTTAGTTCATTAAAATGTTAATTATTCCATTTAAAAATTATTTAATTGGTATGAACTAAATAAATTATTGAAATATTATTTATCAGATTAAGAATTAGTCATTTAAATTAAGATATTAGGTAATCTTTGCTTTGAATTATTACAGAATGGCGCCACATTCGTTTAACAATTCGTTTACTTACTTTCGGTTATAAAGAAAAGGTTGTGTAAAAAAATAAACAAACCAATTATTTTGTCTTTAACTTTTAAGTGAAAACAATTTTTTTTTTAAATAAAAAAAGATGTATGGAATGAAATCAAGATTTTGGTTAAGATTCGTTTTTTCCAGTAAAAGCCGAAAACCGTATTAAAAGCAGTGTTGCCAACTCAAAAAATATTTTCGCGTCTGTTTGACTGCCAAAAAGCGCTAAAATATTTTTAAATAGCCGAAAATGTCCAAAGACGCTAAAAATGGTCAAATGGCCAAAATGTTTTAGGCGCAAACGCGCTGATAAGGCGTTTTTGCACTGCCAAAACAAGAAACGCGCTGAATCTAGAGCGAAACGCGCTAAATCGGCAACACTGATTAAAAGTTTATCCGAAGAAATTTTGTGATTTCAATCAATTTGGAAAATTGTCAGTTTTGAAAAAAATGTTTTTTTTAGTTTTGTCAAATCGTCATCTTTTGAAAACCTAGACGACCAAGATATCTGTAGGACATTTTTAGAAATGAAAACGTCAGACCATATAAACTTGGTTTTACTTTTATTATTTCATCTTTCAACAACCACGTTTACAAATTAGAAAAACATGTTTTGTTAGTGACTCAATAGAAACCATCACGTGACCAACGTCTTTTGGCAGCATGCCGTGTTGCGGATTGTCAATTTTAAAAAATTGGGAAAAAAAAAAGCGTGATCAATAAGTTACTTCTCTTGCCTTTTGTTGGGCAGTGATTGCTAAAAAAATCTGAATATTACAAACAAGCATGAATATTGCCGGACACAAACTAAGAGACCAATTTAGCATAAACTTACATTGCAAATTGAGCCCCTCCCCCTAAAAACCTATTATGGGAGGGGGGGTGAATTTTCAACAAAAAAAACATTTTTTCTAGACAGAATAAGGAGTGAATGTTTAAATGTTCAGCCCTCTAGCTCTATTGGTACAGCCTGTACGTGTGATACATACATTAGAGTTCTGCACCGCACGGGTATGGGTAAGCCCGTGTCCAGTCCGGCCCACGGGAAGGTATGGGCGGGCCGAGTCATGTTTATAAAAGAAATAATGAATTTATTACCTCTGCGGTCAGTCAGAACTTGATTGGTCAGCGATGGCGGAGCTGTGTTGGTATTTGAAATCATCGAAGAGAGAAGATCGTCGGCAAATTACACTTAATTTCCACTTGTCAGTTCTTAGTGTTTTTAATGAGTGGATCGCCTGAAATCCTGGGAAGGGGAATGGTTGTTTCATGTTTATGGCCGATGCTCGGAAATGCATTAACTGTGGTGAGCGATGTTTATCTAGTCTAAAGTCTTTACACACACAACTCTTTATTTGTCCAGCACAAACTAACGACTGCTTTTACATACAAAAAAGTCCACAACAACGCTAATCGCCCTACACAAACAAACACATGGGTATGTACACACACACACACACAACAGTAGCTTTTTTGCCCACGGAAAAATACGCAAACCATATGGCCATTCTTTTCAAGCAGTTATTATTCAATTTCAAAAAAGATTTTTTTTGTATAATTAATTGAATAAATTAGAATGAAACAAATCTTATTACTTTTGTATGTATCTTTTTATATTAACGTTACTTTTGAATTTGTCACATTTTTAAATGCGAAGGTGGATTTCATTAATTGTATTTTTGTTCTTTAAAAAAAGAAAATCTATCCTTTTTTTTTTTTTTTAAAAGATGGGGAAAATTCAAATTTGATTTAAATATATATGAATAAATATATGTAAATAATTTCCTTCAAATATATATGTTATGACGAATCAAAGTTGTCTATTTCACGAAAAAAAAAAAACTACACGTAAAACTTTGTAAAGAAAGAAAATGTATGATTCCACAAACTTGATTGTAAAATGCAAAAATAGTTTTTATCCTTGTTTTGATTAAATAAACTTAAAAGTACGCATTTATTTTTGGTAAAAGAAAAGTACATACGTAGTTTAAACTTTTTTTTAAATACCAACAATGAATAAATGCGTAGTTTTAATTTGATATATATACAATATTTCTATGCAGAAAGAATGATAAACACAATTTCTTAAAAGCAGAAGTTATTTACGCGTATGATCTTCCGTAGCTAATGGTCTAAAATGCTGAAAATGGCAAATTAATCTAAATAAACTGCCTCAAACTTAAACACACAGGTTGGTTTACGTTCCAAAACAAAATAAATCACCAGCAGCAGCGGAAACGGGCCTGGTACGTGCGGGCCCTAAAACATTAAAAACACTTGGGTACGGGTGGGTTATATAAAAAGGTTACGGGTGGCAAGATATCGGTCCGTGCAGGTCTCTAACAGACATAGCCAGCCAGACAACTTAAAAAACTGGAGAAACCTAAGTTGACAGTTTCGGTTGGTGATTTCTAACAACAACAACAATCATCTTCTTTCTCAGAATCAGATTCTCTATTTCTTTTTCTATCACAACAAAAAATGAACAGTCATTATTTTGTACGACTACTACTATCCACCTTCATCTCGATTTTTCAGTTGATTTTTATCGCAACTAAAAAAATTGGAGAAAGTTCGAAACAACCTTTTAGAAGCACCGAGAAAAGTCCTCAGTGATGTTTGCCTAGTCTCATCGGGGGTTTCGAGTTTCTCAACATCATACCCTCTCCACCAGGTAACCGGGCCTGAATTGATCAAAAACAGGCCCTCATCTCGGTCGCGATACGCTCGGTGCTCGTCATTTATTTTATTTGAATTCCTTAGTTATTTAGAGTGGCTGGCTAGCGAAATAGTCATAAAAAGTAATGATTTACAATACGTAATTTAAAAACAACCCAGAAATTGAGACGACGGAAAATAGTCAAAAATAAATGATTTGACAATACTTCATTCAATGATAATAATACAAATGAACATAAGTTTTAAATTAATTAAAACAAATATACTTACCATTAAATTAGGTCATATTCAATCTGTTTTTTTTTTAAAAATTGTTTGTGTAAAAACAGATAAGAATTACTTTATATTTTCGTTGACTCCAGTTGGGTTTTAACCCAGATTTTAATGTTGTAAATAAGTTGTATTTAATGGTTTGGTCATTTGATAATTAGGACCGAGAAGTAAAAACGTTGTTTTGATCATTTTAACAATTGTGATTTTACTTAACTACTAAAAATGCGTTTTTACAAAATCTTCTTTTTTTTTTAAATAGAAATAGTAAAGATTAATACAATGGTTTACAATATTCTTCATCTAATAATAATAAAATAATGACAAACAATGTTGTGGTGTGTTAAACATACATTTAACGTTGAAGAAATTATTACTACGTAATTAGGTTTTTAAATTGATTAATAAAACAAATAAAGATACTACTTACCACAATTAGGTCATATTCGATTTCTATTTTTAAAATTGTTTGGCTTCTGGGTTAAAAAAAAACAGGTATAAATTTATACTTTCTTTTTCTGTAGTTGCTTTTTCCAGAATTTAATGTTAACTTGTTGTATTTCTGGTCATTTGATTGAGTTGAGGTAAAAGAAGAAGAAGCAAGGGCAAAAATGCAAAACGAAGGAAATAAAAATATTAAAGAAAGAAGAAGCACCTTTTACAATTTAAGGAATAGGGGTTAAAATCTTCTGATCATCGTAAAAGACATTTTTTGCACAGATTCTGTGCTTTAAGGGAATGAAAGTGTCAAAGTGAAATGTATTTTCCCCGTATTATTGTAGAAATAGCACCTCTTCATTATTGAGGTTCGGCTTGTTGTCTGTGACTTCCGGCCACATAATGAAAGCCGAGAAAATATAATTCAGTTATAAATAAACAACTTAAATAAAATAAGACGAAGGAAAATTGTAGTCAAAAAATTAATAATAATGATTTACAATTCTTTATCTAATAAAAAAAAAGGAAATAATAAAATAATTGCATCAGTTTAATGAAATCCATAGGACATCTTTAAACAGGGTAGACTATTTCGTCATTCACCGAAAGGTGGTTGAAAAAGCTTTTTGTAGAGATAGAGATAGAGATAGAGATAGACTAGAAATTTAATGGTTTAATTACAGTATTTTGTACATTAGAAAAAAAACCTGACAATCCAGACAAAGATAGGTTCTATTTCAACAACTGACAATCCTACGTTTTGTGAACTCAAAAATGTTAACCATTGACGGACTATAGTTGATTGAAATTCAGCAAACATTAAAACCAAGTATTTAATTCAATATGTAGTTAATATTTATTTATATTATTTTTTAAATTTAATTTTATTTTATTTAATAATTTTTATATTTTTATTTACTTAATATTTCATAGTTACTTACAGCGGATAGTGTCTGTCTAATCCAAATTCTATTTTTCTTTCATTAATTCTCTTATATCTTTATTTGTGTGCCGTTTTTAACATCGATCGAGCGAGCGAAGGTGGGAAAATTTACAATCGGGACCACCTTTCTGCATTGTGTCGAAATGGCTTTTACTGTCAGTAGCTTTTTTTACAGACACTAAAATATTTTCTTTTCTGTGCATCCGTAGTCAATTTCATCAATGGTTAAAATGTTTGCGTTAAAACCCAAGATTGCCCTACAATTTTGGGCTCCAGAGAAAACGACACCTCCTACTGAAGGTAAATAGCTGTCAAAAATTAATAATAATAATAATTAATAACATGTCATCTAACATTTTTTTTAAATGCTTCAGTTTAACGCCATCTACAGGATATTTTTTAATAGGAGACACTATTTCCTGCTTCACCGAACGGTGTGTGCTGATAACTTTGCCCGATTTCGCAACACGTGGTCGACGAGAGAAGAACTCCGAACTAATCTAGAGTGGCGTTTGAAATCTACTGGTTAAGAAAAGTAAAAAAGATTTGTTTATTAGAAATAACATGACAACCCAGCCAAGGATAGGGTCTATTTCGCCAACTTTAAATTCCCGAGGAGAAGAAAACTCCCTCGTCGAGAGGAACACGGCTCCTGAACGAGAATCAACTATCACAACTTCTGAAGAAGCGTATGAAAATTCTTTGACATTAGATCTTATTCCAAAATTGAATGTTCGTTATCCAGAAGTCTGGTTCATCAAAACACAAGCGATATTTAACACTCGAGGAATTACATCCCAAAGCCTGATGTATCATTTTTGTAGTAGCATCTTTAACACCAGAAGTTTTCGACTTATTGACGACAGAACCTCCTGAAAATCCATACGACATTTTAAAACGTGCGATAACATGGGAAACTTTAATGTTGGACGAAGAGAGAGACTCATTTAAAGGCGTTGAAATGGGATTCGACAGAGCACCTTCTCAACTATTGAGATCTATGAAAAGTTTATTAGGTTTTCGAAAGATGGATGAGTATAGACTTCGGCAACTGTTGTTTGAGAAATTACCTCCAAAACATGACGTGCATATTAATACCATTAGTTAAACATACATCTCTAGATGGATTGGCTGAAGTAGCTGACAGAATTGCCGAAACCTTCCATAATACAAATTCTCTGCCAGAACACCAAACAAAAAAAGACCCTGTTAGTGCTGAGGACATTCGTGCACTGGAACTTTCCATATCAGACTTGAGCGACCAATTCGTGTTTCTTTTAGATGAGATACGTTGTCGATCAAGATCGAACTCACGAAGATCCAACAGTCGTCATCGATCACCTTCAAGTGATGATCGTATCTGCTGGTATCATCACAATTTTTGATATGAAGCCCACAAATGCACAACACCGTGCTCTTACAAACAGGCCGGAACAAAGAGGAAGAGAACACTATCAGAGCAGTGGGGTCCCGATCGGAATGCGCCTTTTGCTCAAGATCAAAGTGTAGTATGTTATTTCGCATCAACGAAACCTAGCATTAATTTTCAATTTTAAACGTTATTATGGTTGTATTTCGATTGTTTTTCTTCATGAATTAAAAAAAAATTTTTTTTCAATGTTATGAATTTTATGGACATCCAGGAGTTGATCCGTTTTATCAAAGTTCTACAATCCAGATTGGTCAAATCGTATTTTAGCGTCCCGAATTATTGCGCATGCTTGAACGTTCCTAAGAGTCACGCATGCGTGAAATTAACGAGTCTGATTAACTTGTTTTGAGGCTCACGCAAGTGTGTTAGCACTAACTCATTCGTCAATTTTAAAAAATGAATTGTAAATTTAAATTAAAAACATTTAAATTCAGAAGTGACCTCAGCTAAGCTTCCCTAGATTCTATATGTTTTTATAAATATGGATCAATTCCTGGATGTCCAATTTTATTTATTCCCGTTTTCAATTTTAAACGCTAACATTTTTTTAATTGTTTTTTCTTTTTATTGGTGAGCCGTTTTTTGGAGGCATCATTTACTTAAGCCGTGTTTTCAAAAACATCCAGAATCCGGATTGGGCGATGTGTAGTTCAGCGTCCCTAATTTTTTGTACATGCGTGACCGTTCCTTTTAGGGATCACGCATGCGTGAAACTAACGCGTACGTTTTCACTTTGTTTTCAAGGTCACGCGCGTGTGTAAATCTGTTATCTGGATGTTTTTGAAAACGTGGCTTAAGTAAATGTCGCTGTTTGTAACATTGAGCTAGCAAGGGTGTGAAACTGCAATCGGGACCAACTTCCCTGCATTTTGCCAAATACAATCATAATAACGTTTAAAATTGAAAACCGGAAGTTAATGCTTTTTCGTTGATGTGAGAAGAACAGATACTATGCTTTGATCTTGAACCGAAGGCGCATTTCAATCGGGACCCCATTTTCTCTGATAGTGCCTATTTAACACCACCTTTTTATTCATTACCATTTGTTTTCACTAATTTAACCGCTCAAAAAATGGTGCCTCAAATTTTCTATTTTTCAATGGTAGGTAAGTAAAATCCACACATTTCAAGTTAGATTTTGTACTCAAAAAATAAGTTGTTCTATAGGGTGTCTGCAAAAAAAAAACACCATTTAAAAGGGAAATAACCCTTTAAAAGGAACTTTGGAGTTGCCTCCCTTAAATTTACTGTCAGATGATACACTTTGCTGCATTCTTAGCAAGGCGTATCAGCTGACTGTAAATTTAAGGGAGGCACCTTTTAAATGTTCCGTTTCAGACTACCCGTATTTGGAGCAATTTTAACATAAAATTGAATCACTATTTTTTATAGAATTATTTTTGTATTAAATTCAACTCCTTTTATTGAATAAATTTGTTGAATATTATCTACTGCAATCTCTTTAACTTCTTTCAATTTTTACGTCTAAATATTTCTCAGTGAATTAATCTTTCAAACCAACATTAGCAAAATGAACTACGGTAAGGTTGAAATGCTTAAATACGCCTAAATTTATAAGGGTGGAAAGCATACAAAAAATATTAAATACTAGAGACAGGGACAAAATAAAGCAAATAAGTAAATTAAAATTAAACATTTAATATCCTTACTTATTTAGGCATTTCTGCCAATGTTGGTTCTGATAGTGACATGTTTCGAAAGAATGCCCTTTCAAATAATTGAGTACAACATTTGTCAAAGTTGGATGACTTAACCATCAAAAATGGATCCTATCATAAGGACTGATTTGACCGATCACCACTAAATAAGCTAACATTTTTTTTTTCTTTCGTACTTACACAGTATTTCTATTAATTGAGTACTAAGCCGGTACGCCAATGACTGTTTGAGTTTTAGTAAAAAGCGATTATTTAATTTATTTTTTTATTAAATCAAAGTATTGTAAACCATTTTTATTAATTTTTGACTACATGGCGGTGTTATTGTTTTGGTTTTAGTAAAAAAGCGATTGATTATTTAGACAAACTATTGTAAAACATTTTTATTAATTTTTAACTACTATTTACCTTCATCTTAACTTTTAGTTGTTTTTTTAATTACAATTAAATTTGGTTTTAGTAAAAAATGCTATCATTCATTTATTGTAAACCATTTTACACATTGTGATTTTTTTAAAAAACTACTAAAAATTAAAATGAGGGCAAATAGCAGTCAAAATATAAATGGTTTACAATACTTGATTTAATAAAAATAAAATAATGGTTTTTTACTAAAACTCAAACAGTCATTGTCGTCGTGCCAGTTTAGTACGAAAGTAAAAAAATTCTTTAGCTGTAGTCGGTTAAATCAGCCCTTATGATGCGATTCATTTTTGATGGTTATGTCATCCAACATTTATCATAGCTTCAATTTTCTTTTGTTTTATCTGAAACGGTTTAACTTAACTCAAGATAGGGAGGCTGGACATTCAAGCTTTTGAACACTGTGTCCTCCGTCTGGTGCCACCTCAAACTAGACGTTAATTTGTCATCCTTTTTGGAGTCGGATAAAAAAAACTGAAAGCTATAATAACCATTAACATATGTATTCACTCGTGTCTGTCTGTTTATCCTGATGATATCTCCAAAAGTTCTCATGGAATTTTGTGTAAAGATGGCCCATGTGCTACGGAAAAATTGATTGAATTTGGGGGCTAATCCAGGAATTTGTTTTTGTTTGGGAGACATTTTTATTATTTTGCAGAAAAAGAGGTTAAAAACTAACAAAAAATCTTTTAAAAGGATTGATTTGAACTTTAAGGAAGTAACTCAATGTTTATAAATTTGAAGAACTCTCCTGGTTTTTTAATATGTTTTTTTCTTATAAATTTATTCAGTTTTTAGATAGTTTACAGCGTTAGCAGAGGTATGCACTCTCCAGTTATATGTTGTTGCCATTGTCAGCACTGCTGATATGTCACATCAACATGTCTGCCCTCAAGTCGAGTCCTTTTCAAAAGTTTGTAAATGGCAACCCTAGCCTTGTTCCTTGATTCCTCGGCATGGGATAATGGTTAAAGAGCTAATCCAGCAGACCATATGTAGTGAGTTCAATTCTCACTGGGTGCTAAGCTTAGAAAATAAATACCTGTTGCTTGCCTACCGTGCGCAGGGTTTTGTTAGCCTGCATTCTTATTATTCCAATTTCCTGATTAAGCTGAGCTGTTTTTCTCATTTTGCTTCCTTTTTTTCTTTTTTTTATACAAAAATGCGGACCTCAGAAAAGTTGGGAAATCAAATTCATGGCTAACACCCTGCAAGTGTAGTGAGGTTGATCCTCACTGAGTACCTCATTAATGTGGCCTTGTGAGCTTAGTAAATAACTGACTACACTATAAACACCTACATAAGTGAGGTATTTACTGAGATCCAAGAAGAAAGATTGTAGAAAATTCTGATCTAAAACTATGTCTACAATATAAACTCGGAGATATTTGTGTTTGAAAAGTCATTTACACTGTACAAAACGATGCAACTTACCTATGTGTGGTCTTGTGCCGGGACTAAGCTAAGCTTATTAAACAACTGACTACAGTGAGATCCAAGGTAAATTTCCTTTGTGAACTAGAACTATTACTGGAAAATCTATGTCATTGTGGTTAATAAAATTTAAATCCTAAGTGTGTGGATTTTTATGACAATAAAAAAAAAACATTGTTCTAGGATATTAGGCGAAAATTTTGAACTTCATTTTCCTTTCTAAGAAGTGGGTACCTCCACAGACTTTTAACAACAAGGCAACGTGTCGATAAAAACACTCGAATATATTTGTATATGCTAACTTTATCATCATAATCTTTGTCATTAGTAAGAAGAAAGATTGTAGAAAATTCTGATATAAAACTATAAACCCAGAGATATGTGTTTGAAAAGTTGTTTACACTGTAGAAAACAGTGCAACCGATAAGGTATGCATTCCATTTAAGTCTAACAACCTGAACACACCTGTTGTAGTTGTAGTATCTAGTGCAGTGGTTCCCAACCAGGGGGTAGGTAGTCCAAGGGAGGATTAAAGCTATTAGGTAAAAAAAGTTGTGATGAATGTTTTTGGCTTAAGTGTAGTGTGGATGTTTGATGCAAGATGGAGTCGAACTGTACAACCAAAGGTCGGAATTTTCCATACTAGTGTTGTTTATTAAAATTATTTTAAATTTACTTCTAGTGTTTGTCTTTGTGTTTAATTGGTTTTATTAACTTCAATATATGGAAGTGGGGGGGAAAACTAATAATTTTATTTTACTATGAATTTTTGCAGGATTTTCTTTTTCATTCTAATCAAGTTAGTCATGGAGACTGACTGACAAGATGGCAAAAGTATTGCAATCAAAATGAAAAAGAACAAAAAAGGGTTTGACCAGTGGTTCCCAACCTGGGGAGGGGATTGCCTCCAGGAGGGAATTTAGGTAGTCCAAGGGTGGAATAAGGCTATTAGGTAAAAATAAAGGTTGTGGTGAATGTTTTTGGCTTAAGGGTAGTGTGGATGTTTGATGCAAGATGGAGTAGAACTGTGCAACCAAAGGTCTAAATTTTCCTTACCAGTGTTGTTTATTCAAATTATTTTTAATTTACTTATATTGTTCGCTTTTTGTTGTTGTGTATAATTGGTTTTATTAACTTCAATAACATTTTAAAATTTTTGTAAACGACTGCAACATTTGCTCCCCAGAATTGATTTTGAGGTAATTCTATTTTAATATAATTAGTAGCAACTACCACAGACTTTTGGCAAAAAATGACCTGGAAGACGGGGGGAGGGGCTAGTAATCTTATTGACAAAAGTGGGGAATTGTAATGTCTTTATATTATGTTTGTGTCTGTGTGTTGTATTCCATGATTTTAAATGTAAATAAAAGACAAGCAACTCGTCTGATTGTAGTGTACCAGAAGCTTAGACGAAGCCTCAATCTGATAACGGAAGTGACCAGGCAAAGACTTGTTTTCAGTCTCTTGACCAGGGCTCCAGACTAACCTTTTTTCACCACCGTCCCGGAAAACAATTTTAACCGTCCCTGTTAGTAGCATAATAAAAACACCATGAAAATGTTGAGGAAATAAATAATTGCCAAACTCCAGTTCAAACCTGGAGTTGACTTTCTTTTTCTACTGTAACAAGAATGACAAGAACAATCCTCACCAAATTTATGAGATTAAAATTAACATTCCCCTACAGTGATTAGAAATCATGACCAACTGATTGGTAGTCGTGTCACTTAAAAATCACTTCCGTCCCGGGAAAGATATCTATTCGTACCGAACACATTTTTACCGTCCCCAGGACGAAGGGGCAACGTTAATTTCGAGTCGAGCTCTTGACCAGCAGCCATCAATCTGAACACGTGTCGTTGTTGCTCTCTTCTGTACTTACGCGGCTAAACACGGTCAAAAACCCAACCGCATTTTTAACAAACCAATGAAAGCAAAGACGTAACAGGAATGATCTTAAAAGATCATTGGGGGTGCCATGGCATTTCAATGGTTCATTTTCAAGATGGGAACTGTTGGCATGGTAGGACGACTTAACCGTCAAAAATGGATTGCATCATAAGGACTGATTTGACCAATCACTGCTAAAGAAGCTAACATTTTTTTTTTACTAAGCTGGCACAGCAATAGCTGTTTGAATTTTAGTAAAAACAACGATTATTATTTATTGTTATAAGTATTGTAAACCATTTTTATTAATTTTTGACTGTTAGTGTTATTTACCCTCATCTTAATTTTTAGTAGTTTTTTTTAAAAATTACTGTGTAAAAGGGTTTACAATATACGAATAATAATAATATTTTTACTAAAACCCAGTTGAATTGTAATTAAAAAAAAACAAATAAAAGTTAAGATGACGGTAAATAGTAGTTAAAAATTAATAAAAATGGTTTACAATACTTTGATTTAATAAAAAAATAAAATAATCGTTTTTTACTAAAACTCAATCAGTCATTGATGTGCCGGCTTAGTACTCAAGTAAATAGAAATACTGTGTAAGTATGAAAGTAAAAAATGTTAGCTTCTTTAGTAGTGATCAGTCAAATCAGTCCTTACGATGCAATCCATTTTAGACGGTCAAGTCGTCCAACTTTGCTGAAATGTCTTATCTTTATCCAGAGCATTTTGATAAGTATGATTAGATTAGTAAACTTCTATTTAGCTGAACGCCCACGAGAGGTCAGTTTAAGGTGGGGAACCCAACATGCAGGGCAGAAGTTGCACAGGATATCTTGGCCAGCTGGCGATCACC